>PISX010002456.1:109435-160508 GCA_004024625.1 Mellivora capensis | reverse complement strand
GTCGCGCGTAGGAGAACACAATACAGGGAACAAGCTCACTTTGAAGACAGAGTCTCTTTTTATATGAAGGACAGCCCCACCTATATCACGGACATCTTCAGTTCTCGGGGAGACCGTGAAAGGGCCGTTTGTGTGGGGGACACAGGTCAGCCCCACAGCTGTACTGTGCGATGGTCCCATTTGCCACACGAGCGCCTGCCAAAGCCTGCTTCAGGGTCTTGGCATATGCAGCCCGACAGATCAACCAGAAACACAAACCAAGTAGGCAAAACAAACCATAGTGTAGTTATTTTGCATGACTTGCATGGAATAAATCTGTGAACTATAGGTGAGTCATCACATAATAAAGGACTCGATTAGGTTCAGAGCAACACACCAGTGTTTTCCCTCATCGTAGCAACTAGCTCACCAGAATCTTGAGAGGGTGTAAGGGACATAAAGGACCCTGGTGTCTCTGTTTTACTCTTTCCTTCAAGATAATTAATCTTACTAGAAAATTAAACCCAGGTTGCCAGTTGGGCATTTTCAGGGTTAATAATTAAGTTACTAGGATACCAATTAATGATACCCAAGTGGCCTAGAAGAGTTAATGCCCCTACCCAAAATGGTTGGCTCATTCCCAAAAAAGTGATTCATTCAATGGCAAAATATTTAAAATTGAGAATCCTCCAAGTTAACAACAATTTTATCATATGTGAGCACTTATATAAAAATAAACGCAAAATTCACTGAAGGAAATTTGCTGCCTTATTTAATAAAGAGGAAAGCACCTACATACATGACAGATACAGAAAAATCATGACTTTCCAAATTTTATAGTACATAAAACCACCTGATTAATCTCTAAACTCAATACTGAAAGTCCAGCAATTAGGAGGCTGGAGCTCTACTAAGAACACCTAGTGATCGGATTAGGCTGCTTATTTTCAAGTCCACACATCAGAATGCCTAGCGTGACCCAGGAAATACTTAGGATGAAAATGGTAAGTCAAACAATTTCTTTCAGAAATTGCCGAACTTTGTGCCTGCTTCCCATCCCGGTGTCCTAAATAGGAAATACAGTCCTGCATCAAACTGTCCCCCCACACACTCCGATAAACATTTGTAACAGATTATCTTTCAGACCACAGATGCAACCGAACTAAGAACTTGAGCTCAAGCACAGAACAGGAAAATCCCGTTTTTGCTCCTGTCCTCCCTTGTGCTAAACACAAAGGATAAAGAAGCAAAAGAGACATATGATTCTGCTCTCAAAATGTCTTTACCACCCGGAGGACACAGAGGATAACACCAAGACGTCCTGAGACAGAAGTCTGGGTCCCAGGAGCACAGGGGAGAAGCCATCTCTTTCAGGGTCTGGGGGATACAGAAGTGACAAGGAAGCATCAAGCAGGAGGCCCCTAACCCATGCATGGAGAAACAGGTAAGAATCCCACCAAGAAAGCAACTGGGGGAGGGAGAAGTTGAAGAGCAGGCAATTGGAAATAATCTAGATTTTTATCTTGGGCAATGAAGAGGTACTGAAGGATTTTTTTTTCTTTAAAGATTCTATTTATTTATTTGACACAGAGAGAGAGAGAGAAAGCGAGAAATGGAACACAAGCAGGGGAGAGGGAGAAGGGAGAAGCGGGGAGAGGGAGAAGCAGGCTTCCCGTGGATCAGGCAGCCCGACGTGACCTGAGCCAAAGGCAGACGCTTAATGACTGAGCCACCCAGGCGCCCCGTACTGAAGGATTTTAAACTAGAATGACTTGATTCGATTTTCACACTCTTGTGCAGCAGTATGGCAGGTAGTTTGAAGAGAAGGAAAAGGGCAGAGAAAGACCGGTTAGAAAGAAGGTACAGTAGTTCAAGGGCGCCTGGGTGGCTCAGTTGGCTTAGCATCTGCATTCAGCTCAGGTCATGATCCCAGGTTCCTGGGATCAAGCCCCACATCGGGCTCCCTGCTCGGCAGGAAGCCTGCTTCTCCCTCTCCTACTCCCCCTGCTTGTGTTCCCTCTTTCTCTGTCTCTCTGTCAAATAAATGATAAAATCTTTAAAAAAAAAAAAAAAGTAGTAATAGTAGTAGTAGTAGTAGTAGTAGTAAAAGCAGTTGAAAGTCAGCTTTAATAAAAATCTGAACCAAAGATGGGACCATGAGGGGCAGAGAAAAGGAGAAGCTTTCAACGTTATTTAGCAGGCAACATCCATAGGACTGGGTTGACAAGTGGGTAATGCAGGGGATCGGAAGGAATGGAGACTGACAACCAGGAAGAAGGAGAATCTTTCGTGTGGATGAAGAGGTACAGGAAACATAACGAAATCCGTCAGAGGCGCTGAATTTGAGATGCCTGTGCAGTGTCATCAAGAGTGGGATTAAGATGATCTAGAGCTGAAAAAACTTTCTGCAGTTTTAGGCTAGAAAAATCAATTTGGTGGTCATGAGGGTACAAGCAGTTAACTCTTGTGTGCAGATGAGATCACCAGCAAAAGGCTACGGAACGAGAAAGGATGGCTGAAGGCAGAGCTTGGGGAAGAGGCAGGAAAGGCAGCCTCCAGTGGGGACTGTTAAAGCACGTGTGTAGAGGCAGGAGAAAAACCAGACAAGCGAGGGCAGTGTTTCAGGGCACGGTGATCAACAGTGTCAGAGGCCATGTGGAGGCCATGTAGAGGCCAAGCAGGCCTCACCCGCCTCAAGAGTGCTCCGTGACTGTCCACCAGATGTCCACTGCAGGCAGCACCGTTGGGGGCAGGGGCACCTCGCAGCCTGCGATGGGTTCCAGGATTACCTGGGAGGAGAGGACGCACACAAAGTATGTTTACGTCTTTCTCAGAGCTTTGGCTAGGAAAGGAACAAGAAAGAAGTAATTAGAGTAAAGTAGGAGTGAGGAAAGGCCCGATTGTAACTACAGACTCTTCGGAAAGAGGCAAGTAATGAGGGAAAGGCTTAAGGTAACCAAAAGGGGTGTGCAGGTTCAAGGGCAAGAGAATGATCAGCTCCTTCTGTGAGATCAAAGGGAAAGAGATAAATGGTGGATGTAAATACGGATTTGGGGGTTAGGGAGGTCAGTGTAGGAGAGAACTGAGAAATCTGGTACCTGGTGGCCTCCTTCCTTAAGGGGTAGAAACCTCAGAGAAAGCCATATGGCCACCACGACCAAGACTGAGTTTCAGTCATCGTGAATCATCTGTTCCACCCAATACGTGCATTTATCAGGCACTGACAGGAAGGCAAGGCCATAGAGAAAAGCAGAGCTCTTAATGCTTCAAATGAAAGTGTTAAAGAAATGATCATTACTCCACAGAAGCCATGTTTTGTGGCAGAAAGAGGATGGGAACTAGGAGCCAAGACTCCTGGTTTCATGCCCCCAGCTCTGCCACTTAGGAGTTCAAGTCATTAAACTTCTTAGAGACTCCATTCCATGGCATGTAAAATGGTGAATCATGCCACCGGCCCCAATTCACAAGGTTGCTGTGACAAGAGAGAAACAAATAAGCAAGTACTTTGGAATTAAAAAGGGGTGGGGTGTGGGTGGCAGTGAAATTCTTTCAAGTGCCTTAGTCAAAGGGACAGATTTATACCAGGAACTGCCAAGCTATGGGAATGTGCCCCACAGGAGTTGAGTGCAAAGCCCCTGTGCTGTCAGGCAGGGCTGGGCAGCTGTGCCCCTCAGCAAACCATTTCTTGAAATGTTCTTGATAACATCACCCCTAAGCAAATGCTGACTTTCTCTAGGCTCTTTGCTGGCTTATTTTAACACTTGTATATCAAATTTTTAGGGCTTTATTCAAGTTGGCACTCTAACTTGGAACTCCTGGTCCCCTGATCTGATCCCACCTACATTTCGAAAGCCTACACCAATCAGTGCTCAAAGCCTTTCTACTTGCCCAACATCTCATTCTGATAACCCTCTTTCTAAATTCTACCTTTTTCCTTAAAGCCCAGTTCAAATTTTAGCTCTAATTGCTCCTTCTACCCACCTTCCGCTGAGCTCTTGTTATGTGCCAAGTGCTGTTCTAAGCATTTGACATGGACTACCCTCAATCTAGTGGCTCCCCTGTACAGATAAATAAACTAATATCAACACGGCAAGGTCAGGTTTCCTGCCCAAGGTCTCACAGAATTGTGACCCCATGCTGAAGTGTCTGCCATCAAGCCAAATTAATTTCTCCTCTTTATTAAGCACCGGAGCTTGGATAAATTATTCATAAGGAACTGAAAAATTTCACCAACTGTCACCATTCTCAGGATGTAGGCTCATCTCCCCATCGTTCTGCTCTGCCTCTCCCTAAGCACTCTTGCTAGGCTCCTGCATCTTCCTTCCACGTTCTTCTCTCCGCTTTACCACAGCCTGGGATGCACTTTTGCCAATACCCAAAACTGGAAGTGCTACAAAAGTCCACCCTCAAAGAATGTACAACTTCCTCTTCTGAAAGACAGCATAATGTAGGGGTCATAGTTAAGAGTGTGGATGCAGGGATGCCTGGGTGGCTCAGTTGGTTAAGCGGCTGCTTTCGGCTCAGGTCACGATCCCAGTATCCTGGGATCAAGTCCCACATTGGGCTCCTTGCTCAGCAGGGAACCTGCTTCTCCCTCTGCCTCTGCCTGCCACTCTGCCTGTGCTCGCTCTGACAAATAAATAAATAAAATCTTTAAAAAAAAAAAAAAAAAAAAAAAGAGTGGGGATGCAAGCCAGACTACTTAGCTCTGGATTCCAGCGCCAGCACTCAAGGCCTGGGTAAACCCGGACAAACGAATCTCTCTGTTCCTTCTGTGAGTCTTTCGGTAAAACTCCGGTAATAACAGAGCCTACCACATGGAATAGATGCAAGGATTAAATGAGTTAATGCACAAAAAGTATTTAGAACTGTTCCCACCATAAAGGAAAAAGGAGAACCGGGTGAGCATTAAAAGACCGCAATTAGCAGTTCAACACCATCTTTTTCATACTGATGATACTCTGTATTTTTTTTTTTAAGATTTTATTTATTTATTTGAGAGAGAGGCAGTGAGAGAGCATGAGCGAGGAGAAGGTCAGAGGGAGAAGCAGACTCCCCGTGGAGCTGGGAGCCTGATGCGGGACTCGATCCCGGGTCTCCAGGATCATGACCTGAGCCGAAGGCAGTCGTCCAACCAACTGAGCCACCCAGGCGTCCCAATACTCTGTATTTTTTTATACTATGTAATAAATGTACTGCATCAGTGTCTTTCTCTCCCATTAGCTCCCTTTATATCTAGTGGGTGTTCAAATGCTTGTTGACTAAAAAGGCAGAAACCTAGAATGTAAAGAGGTGAATCCTTCCAGACCAAACGGTTTCTGACAGGAAAAGAATTTTTAACATTTTTAAAGAATATCCAGATTATTTGATAATAAAAAAAAGAACTTTTTCATAAGTTAACATGTTCTCAAGTATGAAAAAAATGTTAGAAGTAAATTCTATAGCATCAGATTCTGTAAAAAAAATAAAAATAAATTTTGTAAGTTTTTAAGAGTTTGTGAGAACTGCAGGAAATGTGAACAACATGGAATGCTTTCTTCAATTTACACAGCTCAATTCAAAGCTTCAAATTCCGGTCCAATATATATTTTCAGGGTTCTACTATTTGTACACTGGAACACACAAAAAAAACCTAAGATGATTTATCTAAGGGACAGAGCTAGAAATAGGACCTCTAATTGCTTAAATACTGAGGCCCCTAGATTAAAACATTAAACCTCAAAACCCTTCAGCCAAAGGATTAAGGAGATTAGAGTGGGCTTGACAAATTACCACAGGGTTAGGGGGGGAAAAATGCAGACAGAAAGTAGGCCAAGCTTACACAAGGAATGAAATGGAAGTTCAAGAGAAAACTAATGCTGTGTGTGCACCCTGAACCTCTAGGGGGGAAAGGATTGTCAATCCCGTGATTTCAACAATTAAAAAAAACAGTGTCAGTATAAAAATAGCTCTTATAGAGTTCTTGGAAAATGTGAACATGCAGCAAAGTTAACCTCGGAAAATAACGATTTTCAGATAGATCTTGGCAACTGGAGAAAAGAAATACAAGGCCAAAAAATAAACTTGTTATGATAAAAGGAACCAGGATTCTCACTTAAAAGGAATTCTGCTTAAACAGCTCATTAGTATTGGTCACTCCCATCAAACAACCCAAATCAAAGCTACTAACTCGGTCATCAACAGACTCCCCTTGGAATATTTGGTTTTCTGTCCCTGAAGATTATCTTTTGGCTCAAAATAAATCACAATTAATCTAGACAAGAGCTAAAATGACTCCAGTGGCTACGTGAGAGCCTGAGAGAGCACTCGGCCTGGAAAGATTCTAAAGAGTTGAATGTCTACATTTTGGCAAAGGCACAACATGAGGGACCCAGGGGGGATCCAATAACTCTCCACAAACATCTCAAGTGTGAAAACAACAAGGAGGAACAGGAATTTCTTATCCTGGTACCAAATGTACTTCTGGCATTTTGAGAAGGAATAGAACATAAAACAAACAGAGAAAACAGCTCCAATTAATACCACCCGAAAAGACTTTCAAGGTTCAACTGCAAGCTTTCTTCTTGGGCTACTATATATAAGTCCATTATTCATAGTAACTAATTTCTAGCAATTCTTGAGCTTCTCAAAAATATCTTGCCTATATTACTCAAATGTTTCCTTCAGAGTTGAAACTGTTTCTTCAAACTCAAAAAATTACCAGGATCAGGAAATTAAAGACAGCAGCTTCCACTCAGCTCTTGCTGGTGAAAACTGAAATCGGATTTTTCACCAGACTTCTCCAGTTTGTAATTATTGGCTCAAAGGAAACACACACACACACACACACACACACACTCTCTCTCTCTCTCTCTCTCTCTCTCTCTCAGGCAAAATAAAATAGTCCATTGGCCCAATCTAGTGCTCAGGCTGTTTGTACTTTCTGCTCTAAAATTTCTGTCCATCACTTGCTACTATTTTTTCACTTCTATATTTAGGTATTTGGGGGCTCTAGCATCGAGCCAGCCTCTAAGCAGATCAGTGAGTTACTACTCAATATTTCTCATAGGCGGGAAGGATTCTGCTCCAGACACCCAGCGTCATCAGGGACTTGTGTACACAGATAGCCTCCCCACTTTGTTACCATTTCCTTAACACAAACATTTAAGCAGAGCAGGTCTGCCCAAGTTAACGGAGCACTAACTCCTGGAATCTATTTTAATTTGCTATGAAAGAGTTACTGTAATAAAAACATCTTTAGAAAACTGAAGAAAGCTAGATAAGCTAGATAAGGTGGTATCAGAATCTTACTCTTCCCACAAGCCTGACAATGTTGGAGACACAAGGAAGGAAACAGGGGCCGTGGAGAAAGAAGAGCACAGTCTTTGGAGTCTTCCTCCCTCACTGCTTCCCTGAGGCTGCTCTCATTCAATTCAGCCTGATCTTTTTGTCTGAGGCCCACTTGGGAGACAGTGGGACCACTGCGAGGAGGGCTGTTACCACGCTGGGGTGGGTTTTCAGCCCTTGTCAAGTAGTTTTCCTGTCCACGCTATAGAACAAACCTCCTGAAAACCACAGACGAAGATTCTGGAGCCTACCTATACCTGCAGAACCATCTCCTAGGGTGGAGGACTGGGGATTTTTATTTCCCGCAACTTATATCTTCATCTGCCTTCCCCAGGCGGTTCTGACGTGCTGTCAAGTTTTGGAATGAATGCAAAAAAATCCCCTTGGATCTACAGGACTGAGCTTATACCCCAAGAGGACTTGTCACGGTCTCTGCACATCACATGGAATTAGCCAGTAGCACACGCTGCTCCCTCTTCCCGGAATACTGAGGCTGCCTAACCCCTAGCACATCTGCCACGGTCTGAAGGTCTATGTGCTCCCCAAATTCATGCTGAATTCCTAAATTCATGTGGAAATCCCAAAGGTGATGGCAGAAAGAGGTGGCACCTTTGGGCAGAGCCCTCGCCAATGGGATCAGCGCCTTATAAAGAAGTTCCAGAGATCCCAGCTCCTTTCACCAAGTGAGAATACAGTGAGAAAATGCCAACTAGGAACTAGGAAGAAGGTCCTCTTGAGAATGTGACTGTGGCTAGTGCCTTGACGCTGGACTTGCAGCCTTCGGAACTGCGAGAAATAAATTTCTGTTGTTTATAAGCTAGCCAGTCTGTGGTATTTTGTTCACAGCAGCCCAAACAGACTAAGACAACCGCTCACTTCTGTGACTTTTACTGGCTATTCAGGTCTTGTTTGAATTCTTCTCTGAGCTCGTTCATTCTAAGACACAGCCCCTCTTTATCCCTCTTACAACAGATTGTGGATTCCTTTCTTTACAGCGCTTGCCAAAGTTCTTAAAATTTGATCTGAGTGGCTATCTGCATGATGTCAGTTCCTAACTAGATGGTCAAGGTCCAAGAGGCTCAGAACCATGTGTTTTGCCCACCGTTTTAAACCCATCCCCAGCACAAGGCCTGGCACATAGTAGATGCTCTGGGTATTTTAGTTAGAAGGTGCAGAGCTGATGATGTGTACAGGGGAGAATGAGCTACTGAATCATGCATCAACAGGATACGTGACACCAACACACCAAAGCTAAACTGCCTCAAGGGTTAGTTGCTCTTTTCAAGGTTTAAGATAACAAGCTTGGAAATAGGAAAGACTATTTGCACATATGAATGCACAGTGAGTAACTATTACACAGTTTTCCACTGTGGATTAATTTGCACTGTTAGGCTGGCAGTTTACTGCGAATGGAAGGCTCAGTTTAGGAACTGCCATGAGTCAAGGTAGTCCAACAATGAATTCACAGCTGAAGGTGACACCCGGGTTTTGGAAACTAGGTAGAAGCTTTTGGTGACAGAAATCATTCCTCAGTGATGCCATAAGAGGCCACAAGGAAATCAGAGACCACCAAAATCGGACTCATCTGGAGGGGTATGGCACGGGGCCACGTAAGGAAATAGAAGCAGCGACAAATTCAAGTTTACAGTAAGTTCTCCAGTCAGTTATTTGAATAAATTAAGATAATTGTACCATTTACATGTACACTTCAAACTAAGTGAAAAAAACAGAAAGCAATCATTTCTACTACTTTATAAGCAGAGTCTCATGTTCCCAGCGTGGTCTTAGTTTCTGTTTCTGAAGACCCAACCTATCCTGGTTGCTTCCCACCTGCTTGCTGCCCCTTGCCAAGCGTAAGCTGAGCCAGGAAGGGCTTGCTTTGGGGAATTTTCAGGCAGTCTAGTCCTAAAGCTTTAAATACCTATTATATGCAAACATAGCCCAAACGTATCGTTTCCAGTCTTAACATTTTTTTCTGAGCTGGTCTACAACTTGTTGCATCTACATGCACAAATAATGACATCTCAAACTTAATATCTGATCTACTCAGACCTCTTAGTTTTCCCTCCAAACTTGTTCCACTCAGGTCATGCCCACCTCAGCAGCAGTTACCATCCCAGCATCCAAATCTATCAAGTCAAACAATCCTTGATGTCTCACTTTCCCTCACCTCAGGCGCACTCCCATACTTGGTCAACCAAAGCCCTACCAGGTCCCTGCCAAAAACATCTGGAATCTGCCCGGTCCACTCCTATTATCCTACTCCAAACTGTCATCATCTCTCGAGCGCTACCTGGTCTCCCTGCTTCCAGCCCTGTCCCTCAAGCCATTTTCTACCCAGAAGCCAGAATGATTTTTTTCAGGAAAGGAAGATCCATCTCTGCCCTGCTCAAGACCTTCCAGCAGTCTCCATTCGTACTTAATAAGCCTAAGTAGAAAGATCACAGAACTAGAGTTTGAGCTCCGGCTCTGCTACTAACTGTAAATCTTGGCCAAATTCTGTGACTTCCTCCTCCCAGGCCTTAGTTACAAAATGAAAGGGCTGTACATTTAGCTTCAGAAGTCTAATATTCTAAATCCAATACACAACTTAAAATGTCCATCTTGGCTTATTCCATTTCTGTGTCAATAAAACATCTATTTCATAAAGCTTGTATCTAATCCCCCACTCCCCATCCTGGGGCCTGTGCTCAGGAACACAACACAGACATGCCACAGTTTTTCTCTCACTTTCATTTGCTATCTTTGGGTGGAAAAGAGGGATGGGGCAACTGGGTGGCTCAGCTGGCTGAGCATCGAACTCTTGATCTCAGCTCAGGTCTTGATCTCCGGGTCAAGAGTTCAAGCCCTGTGCTGGGCTCCACGCAGGGCATGGAGCCTACTTTTTAAAAAGGTGGGGGGGGTGCTTAGGTGGCTCACTCAAGTCAAGCATTTGCCTTTGACTCAGGTCATGATCTCCGAGTCCTGGGATCAAGCTGGGCTTTAGGCTCCCTGCTCAGTGGGGAGTAGTCTTCTCCCTCTGTCCCTCTGCCTCTCCTACCATCGCTTGTTGGGTCTCAAATAAAATTAAAAGAGGGATAGAGAGGAATCTCAGGCTTCCGCTTGGGCAGGTCCATCTGATGTGGCAACTCTACTGCTAGAAAGTGTCCACGTGAGATCCCCGAGTCTTGGCTGTACCCCTCCGATGGGTCATTTCAAGTTGCTAGACATCTTCCAGTTGACACAAAACTAAAACTGACATGCCCACAGAAAAACCTAGGGCAGATTTTTGTGAGCCAGGCCTCAATGTGGTCAGATTATTGACCTTTTGGGGCCCATGCGAGGCTTAGTCAGTTAAGGATCTGCCTTCAGCTCAGGTCATGATCCCAGGGCCCTGGGACTAAGCCCCGCACTGGGCTCCCTGCTCAGGAAGGAGTCTGCTTCTCCCTTCCGGTCTGCCTCCTACCCCCCAACCATACTGTCTTTTTTTACTCTCTTTCTCAAATAAAAGAATAAAACCTTCAAAAAAAGAAGAATATTGACCTTTTGATCATTTTTGTCCTGTAGAATTTTAGGAAAGACAAAGTTTTAACTGTGAGAATGACTTATTCCAAAAAAGAGTATCATTTTTTAGGAGAATGAACTAAAATATACAAACCATGTTTGTCTCCCACAAAATGCAAGGGCAGTGTGGTGTAAGGAACTCACATGGACGTGGCTTGAGAATGAAGGAGAGCCAGGCAAATGAGACGATTTTCCCCGTTTGGTTCATTTTTAAAAATACTGTTTCGTGGAAGCCATGGGGAGGGGGTGGCAGCAAAGAAACAAACCGCAAAACCCTCAAACACAGAAAGCCAGAAAAGAAAACCTCCTCTGACTTGCCTTAGGACAAATTAAGCAAATAAAGGAAAACCACTTAGCTATCCCCACGCCCCTTCTCTCAGGGCTACCAACAGCCAACTTCCTCTATCCCCCATTTTGTATCCTTCTTCACCACCGTCACAGTCACAAACAGCCCTAGATACCCCCAATATTCTGGTTCTATATCCAGAGTTTACTTGTTCTGGGGTGAACTCCCTGCCTTTTTTGAGCCCCATCTCTATGCCTTCCTTTGATTCATTAGAATATTAAACTTTGAGATCTTAATACCCCTGCTTCCTGGACTGACGCCCCCTCCACTCTGAGATCTTAGCTCTGAACTCCCCCTTCACACCGGCTGCGTGGCGCCCTCCATCTGCCCAGGGACTCCAAGGCAGTTGGCACTACAGCTGGTACTCGCGTGAGAATCCTGAACAGAAACTAGACAGAGCCATCATATTAAAATGAACGCTCACTGCAAACACAGGCCAGAGAAAGAAAAGTTTACATCTACTCAAACTACTGCCGGCAGATGACCCTGTGCCAGGAAAACCCCATTCTCCAATCACCGAACCTGGGGAGGATTTTGCTCATTTCAAAGAACCACTCGGAAAATACTCAAGGGCCATCTGGCATGGTCCTAGGTTTGAAATACACACTAAATCTGAGCAGCTTTGAGGCCTTAGACAAATCTCAACTTGGCTTATCTTTCACCAAGGAAGGAAAAAGTTAACCAGACTCTCCCCTGGAAGGTCTACTGGAAATCCAATCGGTTGACCACAGTAACTAGGTTCCCAGCTTTAAGGCTGCCATCTGAACCTTTTTCCAAGTACCAAGCAGTAGGACCATCTGCACTCAGTTGTTCTCTAATTGTTTCTGGTGTGGAGGCTGACCTACACACTACCAGACTGTCATAGCCCCTGTGGCAGGGACCAGTACTGGCTTGGCATTCCACCCCCCACACTTAGATATATGGTCCAGCATTTGGTAAACAGTGTAAACATTTGCTGATTTTTCTTAAACTTGCTTTAAAGCAATTTTTAGTTGCTTTTTTTTTTTTTTAAGAAAATACGTTTAAATTCCCCTCTCATCAGTTTTTTAAACTGGGAAAACAGAACATACCTTATTTGACAAAGCAAAGAAAAATCACACTAAGTTCTTCACTGAACAAATCATAAAGCAGGCTGACTGGCCATTATGAGGCGGGAATATCTCACTTCATTCCACTCCACCCTAATTTGCTGCCTAGCCCTCCTCCCAGCACAGCACAAAACGTTTAACAAATATCTCATTACAATGAATCTTCATGACTTAAGAGGTTAAATGTGCAGCTCTGCCAGCTTAATCACTTCCACCACTTGCTGTCCTCCCCCTTTCCCATTTTTTCCCTCAGCCTCCACACAAGTCCCATTCTGAAGACATCCAGACTCACTCCAGCTCAACAGCTGACTGTGGACAGAGCATAACCTCTTCTGAACCAAAAGCTGACACCCCAGAGGAACAGATTTTCCTCCTTCAAGATAAGGGTTATCTTTCCTGGAGTCTGTTTGGTTTTGTTTTGAAGCCTTAAGGAATTTTTACCTTCAAGCCCCAGGTAAGACTGCTATCTGGGAGAACACAGAAGCCTTTGAGCAATGGATATGCAAATTAGAAGGTTTATACAATAGCTGTGACTAAACCAAGGACATTACCTTAACAGATAAGCTTTCAGACAAATTCACTTCAAACATTCCACTTTGGGCTACTAATCTGAATTTTGGAGTAACTGTTGCTAATTTAGAATTTCACTGATAAGATGTGGGCCCTGATTCTCTTCATTCAAATACAATGCAGCCATTTACCAAAGGAGAAGAGAAAGGAATTTTTTCATTGTTATTTAAAAAGATAAAAGTATTTTGGTCACTTGAAAAAACCATTGCTGAATAGCGTTCTATATGGTCTTTGTGACACTTCAAAGGAGACACCCCAGTCTTCTTAGGTAGTAAATAAACACACATTAGAACAGAAAGAACTTCAGTTTCACATTTTCTTGTAATTTACATGGAACACATCTTTAGAAATACTTTGCCTTCAACATTTTAATCTGTTATTTTTACTTTTTTATGGTCTGGATCGCAGAAAAAAAATCAACTGGGGCTGAAGAAGTATCACCCCCGCCCCCCCCTTTTTTTTTTTTGCTCTACAATGTTAAATAAGTCAGTGTTCTGGGTGGCTCAGTTGTTAAGTGATTGCCTCTGGCTCAGGTCATGATCCCTGGGTCCTAGGATGGAGCCCCACATTGGGCTCCCTGTTCAGCAGGAAGCCTGCTTCTCCTCCCACTCCCCCTGCTTATGTTCCCTCTCTCACTCTCTCTGTGTCAAATAAATTAAAAAAAAAAAAAGTGTTCCCCCAAACAAGTAAAAACAAAAACAAACAAACAAACCATGACAGCTCAAAATCTTCCTGAAACTTTCTCATGATAAATACCATGACTTGGTTGTGGGCCATACAGGTGTATACTTCTTCAAAACATAGCAAACTGTACTCTTAATCTCTATATTTTACAGCCTATAAATTATGGCTCAGTAAAAATACTGAAAAACAACAACAAAAAACCTTCCTGAAAATCACATTTCAGTATCTGTTAGCAGTAATTTCTTTCAGACCTGAGTTCTCTGTGGGGCAACAAGATCCTAAAGCCAAAAAGGAATCTCACAACCCAAAAGCCATGGATACCCAAGGCCCCAGCTCTCCAGAAACTTCCATCTCGAATTTTCCTTCACACTGCAATTGACCCAGATACAAAATTCCACTCACCTCAGCTGACTGAGACGGCATCTTTAGCTTGGTGAGCTTGGCTTTGGCAGGCACTTTTAAGTCTGTTTTTTCAAAGGTCTGTTGCCGGTAGTCTTCCGGCAGTGGTTTCAGTTCAGGAGACTCACTAGGAGCCTGATCTTGACCATCCATGGGCCGGACATAAGCCGTGGGCTTCTGCTGCATTGCAACAGTTTTTGAGGGGAGGGAGGGTGGGGGGAAAGTCTGAGAAGGTGGCTGGGGAGGGGCCACGCCAAGGCTGGCAACTGCCACTAAACTGTCTTGAGGAGTCTCTTTATCGTGGGCCTTTACCACGAGGTCTTTGGGAGATTTGGCTGGGCAATAGCCTTTGTTGTTACTGTTACTGCTGTGAACCTTGCTGCTTCCTTGTGTCCTGGGAAGAGTTTGCTGGTTGGAATGTACAGGTGACAGCGGGGGAACTGGAGAAGGCAAGGAGAGTAAGGGAGCGAGCTCCTTCTCTGGAGCCAAGCCTGTCACCAGAGCACAGCGGTCTCCATCAGCTCTGCGCTCACCCTTTTTGTGATGACTGGAGCCGCAGCCCTCCTGACTGAGGCGATCTTGGGTTGGGTGTTGGCTGTCTGGTGGGCCATAGCTTTTGACATGAGGATTTGACATTGGTTCCATTCTTGGCTGTGCCATCTTTGGATTATGGCTAATGTTACCAACAGGAAGTGGTCCAGAGGCAGGAGTGTTAATAGGCTGGTAGTGGGCACTAGTGTGGAAGGAGTGGGATGGAATGCTGCTCCCCTTATCAGGAAATGAAGGATATCTTGGCTTTCCCAACCTACTTTCAGAAGCATCCAAGCAATGAGGGTGGGACTTGGTACTAAGGAACTCCTTCACTTCTTCATAGTTTCCCAACATGTTCTGTATCCGACTGGATAGCTCATCACCTTTTTCTGTCTGGAAAAAGATAGCAGAGTTAGATACTGAGGGAGGAGGGGCGCTAAGGAAAATCAGCATTCAATAAATGATGTTACATAGTACCATTTAAAGGGGAAAAAAAACCCCTTCAATTTAATGTGTAACCTAACAATTAACATGCAGTTTAAACTCAGCTCCCCTGTTGAGAAGTCTGTCCTGGGCAAACATTACTTAAGACAGGAGACTAACATTACAAAAGAAGACCACAAACTTTAGCAATTTGAATAACAAGGTTCAGAGAATTTTCATAGTTTTTTTTTTAAGATTTTACTTATTATTTATTTGATAGAGAGAGAGATCACAAGCAGGCAGAGAGAGAGGGAAGCAGGCTCCTCGCTGAGCAGAGAGCCCAATGCAGGACTCGATCCCAGACCCTGAGATCATGACCTGAGCTGAAGGCAGAGGTGTAACCCACTGAGCCACCCAGGCGCCCCCATAGTTTGTTTTCAAAGACAATCTAAGATAAGTTGTCTTGTTTCCACATGTATGGCCCTTGTTCAAACTCATTTTCATTACAGAGTTAAATATGGTGATAAATCAGCTTTCTAGTATTCAATAAATAAATAAATACCTTATAAGGCTCTCCAAAAAGGGGGATCTTTTCAGGAAATGCCTCTTTCTCTTGGTGAGCTTCCTGGTTGCGTCTTTCCTTCTCTCTAATTCGAAGCAGGTTTCTGTCTTCATTGTACAAGCTGTTTCAGATGCCACAAAAGAATAAAAATAATGAAATGTATCAGTGTCCAAGTTTTGCTATGCATATGTGCCTGTGTGAGGGAGACCAGGAGAGGTCAACAAGAAGTGACCACAAGGCTAAGGTTTTAAAGAAGGCCTAAGTCCCTCAACCTACTCCTGGATTAAAGGCTGTGACTCTCCGGCCTTGGGTCTGGGCTCCAGAAACCTAAGCATTCACTCTGGAATACTGACTCAGGACTGACTCCAAACTGAAGTCTTTTATAGGCAGTCGTGGAACAGAGACAAGATTAATGATATTTTTACTTTCAGCTTGCAAAATATGGGGTAGCGGTAGGAGCTCTTCATCTGACGGAGTCAGCAGGATGTGAACTTTAAAAAAGGCTGTTTTCCTGGATCAGTGTTATACATTTGGGAAGATTAAAATCAAAACGCTTATTTCATAATTAAAAGATTACCAAGCACCCAAAACAGCATTTACTTTATTCTCAGCCTATTCTACTGGGAGTGTCTTGGCATGTTAAACCCAAAAAGATAATTTTTATTTCTCATTTCAAATGTCAAGGATGGGAAAATCCAATTTTAGATGTCAGCTTTACCTACCAAGAAGTCTGATAATCTGATCGCCCTGCTTAAACCACACAAAAATACATCCTAAATCATCAACCCTGACACCAAAAGGGGTTAAAAACGCATTCACTGACAAATGGCAAAGAAGGAAACCAACCAGAGTGCAGTTTTAGCCAGTAGGTACACCAAAGTGGGCCTGCCTCAGGTGGGCAACACAGGCCACACCCTCCTGGCCCCCCACATGGGTTATATAATAATGAAAACAGGAACTATAAACTGAATTTTTGCCCTCATACACTTGCTTCCTTCCAGGGCAGCTACTGAATCTTCTCCCCCAACATTATGCGAATAAATAAGAGGAAAACATTAAACTGTCCTGCTAATAAAATCGTATGTGCCTTTAGAAACTCTAGTCCTGATCTCAGACACCCCTCTTTCCTGACCTCTCTGCCCTCATGACTTCTCTTTTTCTCTGCCAAAACCCTCTTACTGCTCTCCCTGCTTCCCCAACATCTTGTCCCTCTAAACTAGCCTTCTCGTGGACATAAACACAATCTAAAGCTATGGTTCTCATGCCACTATCCACATTTTAAAATACCAGTCATTTGGTGGCTCTTTGTTGCTGCAGAATAAACTCTAAATCCTTGCTTTGGTGCTAAAATCCCCCCAAGAATCTGGTACAGATCTACTCTAGATATTACCCCCCACTGTTTCCCTGCAGGTCTGCCCCATGCATTCTAACCAGCCAGCCATGGCCATTCCCCAAACATATTCTGTTAAAAGCAGTCTTTTGCATTCCACTCCCCACCCCAGAACTCTGAACGATAACCAATTCTTCCAAGACCAGCTTACCCATGAAATAGGATTCTCCTGCAAACCATCTCTGTATTCCCGGCATTCCAGACTATTCCTTACTCCTCCCTCCTTGGTATCCGGACTTTGATGCTTTCATTCTAATCACACAAATTTCCTCTGCTTCTCTCTCAACCTCACATCCCCATCCCCAATTTTCAGCTGCCAGCACATCTCCTGAGTGGTTCCGATGATACCCACTCGAAAGGCTTCCTCAAATCCCCCAAGCCTGTGTTGACAGAAGATACTGATTGCTTCTCTCTCCTCCTCACCTTTCCCCTAGAATGTGAACTCCATCAAAACAGAACCTCTCATTTATTTCTCCTGATGCTAATGCATGGTACTTTACACAAAAACTAATCATTCATTATTTTCAAATTAAAAAACAGCCACTATGCTTACAGTCTACTTTTAAAAACTTACTTGTAATTAAAAATAAAATTAACTCTGGGGCGCCTGGGTGGCTCAGTGGGTTAAAGCCTCTGCCTTCGGCTCAGGTCATGATCCCAGGGTCCTGGGATCAGCCCCACATGGGGCTCTCTGCTCAGGGGGGAGCCTGCTTCCTCCTCTCTCTCTGCCTGCTTCTCTGCCTACTTGTGATCTCTGTCAAATAAATAAATAAAATCTTTTAAAAAATTAACTCTGGAAGACATATGCAAAAACAATTTTTTTTTAAAAAACAGCCATTTAAAAACGTGATTTTTCTCTATCTCCATAGCCTTAAGGTGGTAGGGAGTCTAAGCTACCCAGCTATATTCACCTAGATGTGGAAAAGAATTCCCTGCTTAGACCACCATAACAAAAACTTTTCCTAAACGATGGATATCTCGATGGCCTACTTTATAGGAGAACTACAAAGGGAACAATTTATGTTAAAGTCAACATACTGAAAGAAGTGGAGAAAAAAAACTAAATCAGAAACTGGCTTTGGGGGGCACCTGGGTGGCTCAGTGGGTTAAGGCCTCTGCCTTCAGCTCGGGTCGTGATCTCAGGGTGCTGGGATCGGCCCGCATCAGGCTCTCTGTTGGGCAGGGAGCCTGCTTCCTCCTCTCTCTCTGCCTGCCTCTCTGCCTACCTGTGATCTCTGTCAAATAAATAAATAAAATCTTAAAAAAAGAAAGAAAGAAAGAAAGAAAGAAAGAAACTGGCTTTGGAGTCTTCTTTAACAGAGTTTGAATCTCACATGTTTTGGACAGTCAGATTTATCTCTGGTTGAAAGAAGCACAGTGGACTTGACCACTCAGGAATTCCTTTCAGTTACTTTAGAATTTCGGTAATTCCTCAATGGCTTAAAAAAAAAAAAAAAAAAAGAGGGTTAGAGGGTTGATCAGGAAGTAACTTTTTTCCTTCGAACTTACTCTTCCTGCCACTTTGTTTGCAGAGGGGGTGGGGAACGCAACTGTCCTGTGAGCAACCTGAAGGGACTAGCGTCCCTTTTCCAAAGCTCCGTGGTATGAGGACCCCGCATGGGGTGCACACAGGAGGAAAAGCAGCTTTCACAGGGCATCTGGTTTACTATTCTCTCCCTTCCTGATTCTGCTGGTTCCAACACTAGAGTCCCGGCCCACTTCTGAATTGCTAATCTTTGTCTCCAAAAAGGTAACCCCAAATGGCAGAATTCTCAGCTCCAGATTGAAAACTGGGGGTGTGAACAAGCAGTGCCTCAACCATCAGGCCACCTAGGGTCCTCACGTAATTTTCCTATCAATGCCACACATACCTGTAAGAAAAGCTACTCCAGCTTAAAAGTACTGAAGCATTTCTAAATGATCAGCACCGCCTTATCTCGGTATCAGTTCGTTAAGTTTTCCACACACTTCTAGGTTTTAGTTCTTAAATAATAAAAATTGCTATGGAAGTAATAAGAACCCAATTTTACAACATTCCGAACACTGGCTTATTGCTATGTGATTCAAAAATCAAGGTACCTCCCACAGGGAAGAAATCCCATTAAATTAGGGACTCTGCTTAATTAAAGGTTTTACTTCATTAGATTAAAAAAGTTCAAACCCACATCAAGATTTTATTGGCAGACATATGTAATACTATACCAATTCTGAAACAAGCTTTGAATTTTTTTTTTTTTTTTTTTTAAAGATTAACCACTACCCTTCTTCAACTGAAAAACCCAAAAATAGTGAGATGAAAAAAGACCTCACAAGTGGCCATGGTAGGATGAGTTTTAGGAGGTCCGGACTTCGTGAAAGAAACTCATTCTCCCCCTCCCCCCAACCCTCCCTTGGTTCTCACTCCCCAAGGCTCCCAGACAAGGCAGAAGAAGGCAGAAGAGACAGGAAGTGATGAGTCCACAATTCCCAGGCCTACATTGGATAGGCTGTGGGCTCTCACTCTTCTGGATTGTCTACCTTTCTACTTGCCATTGACTAGGTTTTACCAGTGGTACTGGGGAGAGCTTTCTGGTTTATTTGACTTTTACTTCCTGTACGTTTTCAATGGTTTAAAGAATGGTTTGTTAAGGTTCATAAGCAATTTTTTTCACGAATATCTTCCTTTTCTTGGTTCCATTTTGGTATCAGGGGAAACACAAATATTAAAAGTATCAACACAATAGTAGCTTAAGTAAGTAAACCACTGTTCAGCCTTACACATCATTTTTAATCCAAGCTACAAGAAAAGAGCGGGTGGATGGAAAATTTTCAATGAGGGGATTTTAGGCAGCAGTACATGTTCTACATGATTCACAGACTGTTAATTACCTTTGAATAATTACAAGTTGGCTATCACTTCATTTAATTAAAGGTGGCGTTTCTCCTCTGGTGTAGAAGAGAAAACATTCTCCCTCTCAGGATCAGCCTTCATCAGCCTTTCAGGGTCAGACTTCCTCATTGTTCCACACAGAACAGAGTGAGGCACAAGTGCTCCTTCCCTGCTCCCCACAGAGCATTTTATATTAGATGAAGAGTTCCCAAACCAGTGAGCACTAGAATCACCTGGAGGACCTGCTGGAACGTGGAGTGCAGAGACTTACCCCCCACCCCAAGTTTCTGAGTCAGTAGATCCCATGCAGGGCAAGTTTCCGGGTGGTTCTGAGGAGTACAAGAGAACATATTCTTCTTGGGCTCTGTGGATCCCTTTCGTAAAGCTTACCAAAAACGGGAGCAACGATGACAGCGACAGCAGGCTGCCAAGGACTGCCACCACTCACTGTCTGTTTTTCTGTCAACACTGATGTAGGCACATTACACCTGTCCCCTATTTAATTTTCACAACACCTCCATGAGAGGGAGAGTATGACCCCAATTTTCCGGGTGGGGGGAAAAAAAGGTGAAGCTCAGAGATTAATCTGCGGTAAATAACAGACCTTAAAATTCGAATGCAGGTCTGCTTGGCAAAAAAGTATGTATTCTTAATCACAGTTCTGCTAGCAAGTTCTGCACAGCAAGGCTGTGTTAAGTAGGGCAACAACAAAGGCAGCGTGCTGTACGTGTGTTCACTCACAATCACTTGTAATTCCTTGTTCTCAAAGATAAGCGAGGTTTTATCCCTGCCAGCAGAGCAATCTCAGAACCACGAAATATGTTTGGTTAAATGTATCCACACGGGTCTGTCTTGCCGACCGACCTGACACAGAGCCCTTGGAGAGGGCCGGCCTGCAGCATGAAGTTACTCCTCCAGTTATAAAAACTGCATTACAATTCTTATTTTAGAGGCCTTTTGTTTTGTTTTGTTTTGGAGCTCTTTTTAATTTACACATTTGAGGTCCCTAGCCCCATGATAACCTCTGGATTCACAAGTCATCTCCAACGTGCTAAGGGGCTCTTCACGTCCGTTTCTTTCAAGAATAGGCTGTAAATAAACTTGCACCAAACCTGCCATTCTGTGCCCGACATCAGCGCGCCCCCCCCGCCCCCCCGCACCCAGAACTTCTGGCCACTGACCTAGGCCATGTTGCTTGGGCCACGATGCCTGTTGTCTGGTCAGCCCAGAAGTCCCCACCTAGGGAGAAAAAGGCCACCAAGTCAGAGGAGGCTCTGAAGCACTGACAGCACTCATAAACAAGGCCCCAGGGGTAGGGGGTGTGTGTGCAAAGTCTGACCCCCGGAGCCAATAGCCAGGAGTTCCACCACAAGTCCACCTAAGTAAAATAGGGACTGTCAGTTGCCACACTCCTGCTTTTGAGACATATACTACTGTCCACCAGCTGCAGAGGTGCAGTGCTGATACATCAAAAAAGATCCCTGCAAAATGCAACAAACTACCTTCCTCTGCTTTTATTTTCTTTTAAAGATTTATTTATTTGACAGAGATCACAAGTAGACAGAAAGCCACGCAGAGAGAGAGAGGAGGAAGCAGGGTCCCCACTGAGCAGCGTCCTGGGATCATGACCTGAGCCACCCAGGCGCCCCCGCCCCCCCTTTTTTAAGGGAACCAGGAACCAAAGGGGAAGCCCTAGGCTTGAGTTTCCAGAGCCTGGTGTGCCCGGCAGAACACAAGTGCACAAGCCATTGCTAAGGGGGGCTGTGCCACAGATGCCTGCAGCGACCAAATTCTGCCGCTCTCATCCACACAGGAGCCGGAGCGACAACGCAGGGATATCGAAAACCTGCCAGGATGCTCTCACTTTCTGAGAGGTGGTAAACTCCTGAGGAATTCAGAGCTGCCCATTCAGCCCCTGAATGCAGTCATTTAGTCAAGTCCATGCTGGGGCCTGTCGGGGCCCACTGACTCTGACTTTTCAAATGCTCCTCCTTGGGGTCGTGGGTGGGTGTGGTAAAACACTGTGATACAAAAAATCATAGCTCCGTAGGGACTAATGAGAGCGATCCTCTTTCTCACCCTCCCTTGCACTGAAAAAGGAGAGGAACGAACATGGAAGGAGGAACAGACGGTACCAGGAAGGCCCACGTTGAGTGTGAGCTGTGGGGCAGCATGCGGCTAGGCCATCATCTGACTGGGAGCACCTTCTTCCAGGCTGGAGCCCACGGGCCCTGCTGCTAATCTAGGTTAGTCATGCAGGATCGCTGGATGCCACTGGGCGCTTCCATGGCAACACTGGGCCCAAGGGGCAGGCTATGCACAGCTGACTACCCATTTATCACCCTTGACTGGCCACTTCACACAGACCTGCCTCTGATAGATGTGACCAACTCTCTAGAACTCACGTTTAAAAGTTTAATTCTCCCTTGGGGGACAGAGTGTAATTTCTCCAGTGTAGTCATCTCCCGAGGCATGGAAGAGACATTTGGCCGGAAGGGAAGGAAAAATCCTCAAATCAACAACACGCATTCATTTTGGAAAAGAAGGAGTCTTTTTACTGCTTTAGGAGCAGCACTACACCATTCTGATTTGAATATACAAAAGATCAAACAAAACGAAAAACTCTCAAATCTGTTCACAAAAGTTGGGCAACCCTGGTTTAGAGAAAGTGACAGAACATGTCACAAACCAAGAGGCAGAAGAATGGCAGGTTTGGGATCTTACTCTTATGCAAGCGACCTTTCTATTTTATTTTGAAAACCACCCCTGTTGACTTTTAGTCTATCTTCTGGCCCTTTTTTCCCAGGTTTCTCTAGCTGGACAATCTAACATCCAGGAAACATATTTCACACACTACAAAAAAAAGTCAATATACTTCAAAGCACAAAGTTTGCCTTGTCATTAAAACTGTATCACTCATCAATACAATTTAAAAACATGAGAAATCACATGGCTCCGTGTTAAAATGAAGAAATGTTGCTTCGAAGAAGAGAAAATCTTTTCTTTTGCTTTGTGCATATGAAAGAATTTGCAACAAGCTTTCTTGTAATAAAAATCACTAGGCTAAATCTTCCACAAAGATTTCACCTTTTTTACTTCCCCCATCATCTAACACACACAACACAAAGAAAAAACAATCAAAGACTTAATCCTTAATTTCAAAAACCAAATCTGATTTAATATAAAAGATAAGTAACAGCCAAGTGAAACGACAAAACAGCATTATGTCACTGTTGTTTTCCTGGAGGAGCTCCCAGGGGATCATCTCAAAGTAACAGTTCTCTGCTACTCACTTCTGCTTGCCACAGAAGACTCAGCCTCATTAGAATACTACAAGAGTTGTACAGAACTCTATTTTGCAAAATTAAATCAAGCTTTAAGATTTTCTTATGTAATTTAAAGGCATACTATAAGTTTTAACCAACTGAGCCACCCAGGCATCCCCATACTATAAGTTTTAAACTGAGAGAGAGAGCCTCTACCCAGGCAAACTTGAGTAAAAGTCAGTCACTTCCATCCTAATGAGAGTCATGTTAATTTACCTTTCAAAATCAATCTGCCACTTACTTTGCTGCATGCATGTTAATATGTAGCAAAGGTCTGAAAGGATTCACTTATAAAAATCTATCAAGAAGGAGCACCAGGTTAGGGTGGAGGAGGTAAGTGGTAGTGTGGTGGTTTAAGGAATATTTTAACTTTTTTTTTCCCCCACAAGAAAGTATCCATTTACTATTTGTGTAGTTAAAATTTTTAATTAAAAACAAAAGAAAATGCCTCGTACAACAACATCAAGATCAGGGCTAAACATTTTGAACATTTTGTCAGTAATCCTCCCTGGAACCTACGAACACTGATTTGGATGCTGGACTCAGTCTTCTTCTTTTTTTTAATATTTTATTTATTTATTTGACAGAGAGAGAGAGGGAGACAGCGAGAGAGGGAACACAAGCAGAGTGAGTGAGAGGGAGAGAAGCAGACTCACCGCTAAGCAGGGAGCCCAACTCGGGTGCTTGATCCCAAGACCCTGAGATCATGACCTGAGCCAAAGGCAGCAGCTTAACAACTGAGCCACCCAGGCGCCCCTAAATATGTCTTTTACCCTTTTTTTTTTTAATATTTTAGTTATTTGAGAGAGCGTGTGCACAAGCAGGGGGATCAGCAGAGGGAGGAGAAGCAGGCTCCCTGCTGACCAGAGAGCCCAATGTGGGGCTCAATCCCAGGACCCCGGGATCATGACCTGGGCTGAAGGCAGACGTTTAACGACTGAGCCACCAAGACATCCCTGGACTCAGTCGTCTATCATTACTAATAATTATAGGCCATCTGCATAAGGCAGTGCATTAGAGACTATGTTCCAAAGTCCAAAAACCAGCAGCTGTCATTTAGAAAAGTAGTCTTATCTTAATAGATTAGATATATTTCAAGAGGCATATTTACCCTATAGATGGAAAAGCACAAGAATTTGTCTTCTCCAGTGGTCTTAAAAGGCCTGTGAGGAAAGCTCTGTGGGTGGGGATACACAGCTCTAATAAGAGGAGGATGAGGGGAAGGGAGACAGATGAGCAACTGCATTTCTATGTGTAGGACACAGTCCCTTTTCTTCTAAACATGTTTTTTTTTTTTAAATGCATTTTAACATTAAAAAAAAGAAGAACTAGTACTGACTAAGGAAGGTCATCATGCAAATGGCACAATTACACAAACCACAACAGTAAGAAGAAATCACTCCTGACCTTGAAGATTTGACAATCTATATGCTAGGGGTTAGTAAATAAGCCATTTGAAATGTGAAGACATTAATGTTACTGAGATATTCCAGAAAACGGCAGTCTCACGGAGGGATCCCTAAAATACTGACAGTTCTTACTTCCAGTTAACTGAAAGCAGATACAGAAATCACCCGCCCTTCCCACAATGGCAAAAGGCTCACTAGAGATAAATCTGCCACCTGACTATTTCTGTCCCCCCATTTAGTTAGAAAGGTCCCCGGTGTTCTGAGCTCCCTCAGTCTGCCTGCTTTACTGGCAATTGCACATTTGGCACCAATGAGAAACATGGGTAGCAGCTGTTGGCTCTTCCCCTACAGGTCTCATTTGTACTAGGATCAACCAGAGCACCGGCCTCATTACCATGCCGTTCTTCTTACACACTCAACTGACCATGAAGGACCACATCACATACCTATAAAATAATGAGGCTGGTGAAAGTCTGCTCATTACAGCCACAAAATAAAAGAATGCAGTGGTTACAAACGAAGAAAGTAGACTAGCAAGCTCAAAGTTCTGGGCTTTTCTTTAAATGCTTGTCTCATTTAATTTATACTCAACAACAACAACAAATGTTTGGGGTATTAAACCTATTAAGCATCCAAAATTCAAATAAAGCGTCATGTGGACTTTTTACTTCCGACTCGGAGTAACAGCCCCAACAGGCTCCTTGCCTGGGCGGCTCTGCTCCACGCAGGTACCCCATCGAATTTTCCAAAAATCATGAATCTGATCTTATTATTCACCTATTTACAACTTTTTCCGAGCCAAATGCTGCCTACAGGATTAAAGGTGATTGGTGGTTAAGCCAAGCAACACCCTTCATGATTGGGCTTCAATGAGAAGCCTTTAACCTTCAGGGGCTAAGACCTCTTTCTGCTTATTTCTCACCCCAAAGTAGGTAAGACCCATTTATGCCCCCCCCTTCTAGACACTAAAAAAACAAGAAACTGGGAGGCATGGGGGGAAAAGCACAGCCCTGGCCTCTGCCAGTTCTCTCATGAACTCCTCCCTTGACTTTTAAAACCTTCTGAAATATCGCTGCTCCTCCGTCACAGTCCCCAGCCCCAACCTCCACTCTCACCTCCCATCCCTGCTGTGAATGATTCCTTTCTCCAGGATACATCTGCTTTTGCAAATCTGTCCATCTTTACATTTACAAAAACCAGACAGACACGTGCCTACAGATTTTCTTTATTAGACTGAGCTCCTTAAAGCCAAGGACTACTCCTGAGAGCACAATGCTTAGTAAAAAGTGATGCTTATTACACATCTTTGACTTAATGATTATATTCAAACATTACTCAATTTCAAACAATCCAGAATTCTACTCAAGTCTGCCAGTCTTATTCATTATCTGATGACAAAATATGATTCACTGTCTGATACCTAAAACTGACTTTACCAGATTGTTGTACCCATCAAATGACTCAAGCTTGGAAGGAGGCTATGACAGCTCTCTTTCCTAGGTCAGCCATGAAAGCTGCCTCAGCAAACACCGTATGTTTGTTTATCAGTTAATATTACAGGCTTTCATTTTTAGGTTTGCTATATTACTAGTCATGAAAGTCCAAGTATACGACACCAAAAAAAAAAAAAAGTGTGAGTTATATTTATAGCAAACACACATTTAATTTTAAATCAAATAGGACTAAAACTAGAAAAACAAAAATCCCACAATGAAAAATCTCTTCATGCTGTTGTAAATGCATAGTGGGGAAAACAAAACAAAAAATACAGGATCTAAAGCCTTTTAAAACGCAAACGAGATTATGTGGTTCCTTCTATTGCTGAAAGATCACCATAGGCTTCCCTTAGCATTCAAGATTAAAATCCTGAAGCCTCACCTAGAAGGTTCCATCCCCAGCACACCTCCTCTTTTTTTTAAATTAACATACAATGTATTATTTGCCCCAGGGGTACAGGCCTGTGAATCATCAGGTTTACACATTTCACACACTCACCATAGCACACACCCTCCTCAATGTCTATAACCCAATTATCCTATCCCTCCTCCCACCCCCCAGCAGCCCTCTGTTTTGTGAGATTAAGAGTCTCTTATGGTTTGTCTCCCTCCCAATCCCATCTTGTTTCATTTTTTTTCCCTCCCTACCTAACCCCCCACTGACCCCACCCTCCTCTCAACTTCCTCATATCCGAGAGATCATATGATAATTGTCTTCCTCTGATTGACTTATTTCACTCAGCATAATACCCTCTAGTTCCATCCACATTGTTGCAAATGGCAAGATTTCGTTTCTTTTGATGGCTGCATAGTATTCCATTATGTATCTATACCACATCTTCTTTATCCATTCATCTGTTGATGGACATCTAGGTTCTTTCCATAGTTTGACTATTGTGGTCACTGCTGCTATAAACATTCCACGTGCCCCTTCAGATCACTACGTTTGTATCTTTAGGGTAAATACTCAGTAGCGCAATTGCTGGGTCATAGGGTAGCTCTATTTTCAACTTTTTGAGGAACCTCCATGCTGTTTTCCAGGTGGTTGCACCAGCTTACATTCCCACCAACAATGTGGGAGGGTTCCCCTTTCTCTGCATCCTGTCCAACATCTGTCATTCCCTGAGTTGCTAATTTTAGCCATTCTGACTGGTGTGAGGTGGTATCTCATTAAGCACACCTCCTCTTAAATTCTACCTCCAGATATATTCCCCTCCCTCTACCCTTCTCAAACACAATGGCCTTTTCATGCCTGGAATGAGTGGAGCAGCGCATTGCTGATCCCCACCTGGATGCTCTGTCCAGAGAGCTGAGGGCCTTCTCACCAACACCTCAGGTTAAGCGTACTCTTCCACAAGGTCCCAGATCCAGATGGGCACTTGGCCCCACCAGGAGTTCTGCAGCACTCCTCCCTGCTTCATCTCTTTATCACTATCTAAACCTATCTTGTCTATCCATTTATCTGTTTAAATTATGTCTGGCTCTCCACCCTCACCTCCTCCAAGAATGTAAAGTTTCAGAAGGTCAGTTACCCTTTCTCTCTCCCACCACATTGTGTACGCAGCAATAACCCATTAGGCTAAACAAGTACTGGCTGAATGGATGGAAATCTGCATACAGATGCAGAACCTCAAGTAGTGGTTTCTTTTAAAAACAAAACAAAACTATGATAACAAAAAAACCATACAATCTGAGGCTAACAGAAGCATTTTCAAGAGACAGTATAAAAGACAGTATTTTTTTTTTAAACCAGGCAGATATGGACAGCATCCTGCAAATAACAGATTTATAGATCAAACTGTCAAGTACCACACAGAAAGCAAGAGAAAAACAAATCATTCCTAAATTCATCTTGTATCTCGTGAGACTGCTGAAATGCCTCTAAGGGGATTTAAAAAAAAAAAAAAAAAAGCAACTCTTCTCTCAAGTAATTATTCAGGAGCAAGTTTATTTTTTGTTTGTCGAGAAGAGTCTTGAGAGGTCAAACATACTAAGTGGATATTTTTTGTCACTTAACATCCTGACCACCCGCTAATTCCCAACATACATCCAACTGAATGAATTACATTCTACAGAACAGCTTAAAAACTATACAGATTTACCACTCAGAGGAAAAGTCCCTCCCAATGACTGAACGCACACACATTCCAGAGAACCAATTGCACCGCATACGATAAGAACTGTTTGAAACCCAGCCAATGTACCAAGTACTGCTTCAGCCAGAATAAATGCTCAGCATTTAGACTTGCTAACCAACAGCAAAAAGCAACAGGAAAAGGCTTACATTTGGAAAATGAAAGGAAAAACAATGTCTATGTATTGATAAGAACAGTGAAGAACAATGGGATAATAAGGAAACTGGCAAGAGGATTTATTTTTCTAAAGAAGAAAATATTAAGAAACATTTATTCTTTACATGAGTACAGAGAGACCCATCAGCACATTTCAGTTACTGAACAAACAAAAAATTGTACGACTCCTCCTCTATTCATCTAATGAAACTCATTCCGTTACGGGAGCATATCAAGGACTAAACTCAAGGATGGATCTTCCATTCTCCAGTCAACTCAACTCTTCCAGTAGAAGCTGCTGCCAATTATATGTTAAACAGAGTCAAACAAGCTGCTGTGGACATGTATATACGACATGATAAACTTTCTACCACACAAAAAAGTTTTTTTCAGGCTCCAACATAAAAATAGAAAGATATCCAAACCTACTTGCATATCACACAAAACAGGTAACAATGTAAGAAAAAAGAGTGTTGGTGTGTTTTTACAGAATCGTCAGGCTTTTTCTTTACCTCCCGACTTACAGTTATCTTCTTTTGGTTAACTGCACATGTCACATTTGTTTTCACAGAAAGAAAGCTTAATGTCATAAAAACTAGAGGCAGCCTCGTTATTCTATTCCATTTCATCCCACGGACATTTCAAAAAGGAAGAACAGGGAGATTATTATAGGAGAAGAAAGCTGGAAATATGTATTGGTATTTTCTATAGCAACAAGCAACAATTACATTTTTCTAAATATTCTCATTTTCATCATAACCCCAGCTCACCTCCTACCACTGGCTATAATTGGCATCTCCTTAAAGCTAAACAGTCAGTCATTGTTTTTCTGGAGAAGTCTCCCTTCATTTTGACCTCTGCTAAGCAGTGTTATGAGCCTTACAAAGCTTGTCAGGATTCTTTGGCCTGGATTTTGGCCCAGCCACAGACATTTATATGCAGAATATATCATCTTTTCCCCATCACTGCCAACAGGCAGTTCACTTGCTTAAAACAAAGGGTATTTATCAAACTTAATACAGCACCCTCTACCTTCTTCAACACAAGTAAACTAGAATCTGAGAGTTCACTCATTTTTTTTTTTAAAGTACATTTCAGGAGCTTCAAAGATTGTGTCTTTTATAATGCTTTAAAATTGCCATTTTTAACTCTCTGAGAAGCAGAAACAAATATATCCATTGTAAGGAAACAATAAGCAAACATTTAAAGTTACCAAATGCACTGATGATTTATATTAAAAGCCTCCGACTGTAAAAGTTTCTTCCAACAGAATTGCATTTAAATATTATGCCACTTAATGTTATTTAAGAGTACGAAGGCACTTCTATTGTTTTCCAGAGTACAACTAAGATCTTAAGCCTCACAGAATAAAAACAGAAAATCTATTTGTTTCCCCTCAATACTGACTCTCCATCTATGTGTTAGACCTAAGGACAAAAGCAGTAAGGGTTCTACAATCTAGGGGGAGAAATACTAAAGGGGGGTAGGAGCAGACTGCTAAGAGTGACTGCAGAGGTTGGTTCCAAGTGCTAAAGAATCAGGGGAGAAAAACTTTAACTCTCAAGGAAGGAGGCTGGGATAATTTAATTAAGAGCGATGGCATCTGAGCTTGAAGAATGGACAGGAGTTTGGAAGAGGGGAAGGGGTCCCCAAGCCCCTGCTGAGAAAGCATGTAAGTTGTGGAGGCGTGATCAGTCACCACGGGGTATTTGCACCATCTTACTTCATTCCCCAACTCCAGCTCCAAATTTCTCCTCAAAAGGGTCCAAAGAACCACTGACAATTCATGAGGATGACAGCCTTTTGCAGCTATCTGCTCCACTTGGCTGGCCTAGAGCCTCCGTGATATTTTAGGGCAGCAATCCCCTGAGAATTGCCTGTGGACTTTCCTCAGCCTGGAACAATGACCTCAAATCACTTTGCACATAAAAAAACATCAATTTTAGGAAAAGAACAGAGTGGGGATGTCACGGTTTAGAATGCAAATGGACTTAACTGGCCTCAGATGATCGCAAAAACAAAACTGACCACTCCTCCCACCCCTCCATCCTCCTCATAGCCCCAAAGAACACAGTCCGGGTGCCCACTTGATACAGGGCCTTGCTGTGCAAAGTCTGGCCTGACTTCCTAATTCAAATGATTTTACACTATTTTCAAGACCTCTTCCTGTCCTTGTGTTTGTTGAGCCAGCAATCACAATTCCATATTTTAAAAGTTCAGTAATAAATTTAAAAGGAGGGGCACCTGGGTGGCTCAGTGTGTTAAAGCCTCTGCCTTCGGCTCAGGTCATGATCCTGGGGTCCTGGAATCAAGCCCTGCATTGGGCTCTCTGCTCAGCGGGGAGCCTGCTTCCTCCTCTCTCTGCCTGCCTCTCTGCCTACTTGTGACCTCTGTCAAATAAATAAAATCTTTTAAAAAATAATAATAATAAATAAAAAATAAATAAATTTAAAAGGAGCATATGGTTTAACATCCCCACCTGAACCGTTCCTGGATTTCCTGACATGCTTAGCCCAGAAGTTTCAGGCTTTAAAGTAAAATTAGTTTAAAAAGAATAAGGCACCAGGGGTGCCTGGGTGGCTCAGTGGGTTAATTAAGCCTCTGCCTTTGGCTCAGGTCATGATCTCAGGGTCCTGGGATCCAGCCCCACATTGGGCTCTCTGCTTAGCAGGGAGCCTGTTTCGTCCTCTCTCTCTGCCTGCTTCTCTGCCTACTTGTGATCTGTGTGTGTGTGTCAAATAAATAAATAAAATCTTTTAAAAAGGCGGGGGGGGGGGGGGGGATAAGGCTACCAGTGACAAAGAGGGGGGAAAAAAAAACCACTCCAATTTGAATGAACATTGATCAATGCTTGAATTTCAACCTTAAAATGTACAGTAACCAAAGTTTGAAGAAACAAAAAGATGAACTAGACCAGAGGTTAGCAAACTGGCTCATGAGGCAAATCTGGCCCAGCTATCTATTTTTATAAATAAAGATTTATTGCAACACAGCCCTACCCACTTCTTTCCACACTGTGTATGGTCACTTTGGTCCTGGAACAGCAGAGGTGACTCGTTACAACAAAGACTGCATGGACAGCAAAGCCTGAGATATTTACCATCTGGTCCTTTACAGAAAAAGTTTGTCAGCCCTTGGACTAGACCCCTACATTATATATTATATATTAATAATAATAATAATAATTAATAATAATAATCCATTAATTATAATAAATCAAATTATATATTTATTAAGAAACATATAGGTGAATTTTTTTAAAGTTTATTTTGAAGTATTTCATTTTAAAGGAGTACAGACTATTTCAGAAATAGTTCCTTCTGAAACATGCAAGGCTTTCAGTAACAACCAAACTTCTCTCTTATCAGCTTTCCTGACCTAAGGGGGAAAGATGAGAAATCTCCACTCTTGTCTCTATCCAGTTTTAATAAGCCTTACTCTTTTATTCCAAAATATTAGCATAATGTAGTGTGTGGCAAAAAGTGTGCCAAGCTGGCAACCTCCAGGGTCTGGCACCACCTGCTGTATGAACTTACCTATTCCCTCCAGGACTCAGCTCTAATACCCTGCCTGGCCTTGTGGTCACCAGCCTCAGAAGGCTGGTTGAGGGTGGTAACCTCAAGCAGGTTAAAGGTGGTAAAAAGTGTATGTTGGTGAAAGTTTGGGAAACGTAGAGGGCATAAAAACCATTCCAGTCACTGGTTCCAGCTGCATCTTCAACAGAGTAATGGACTTCACACTACAATTATGTAGGATTTTTAGGTTGACATGAATGGGAAAGGACAGAATATGAGGGAGATTGCAGAGCAAAAGAAAACCTAAGGAGAAGCTCTGGGATTAAAAACTCCCAAGGCACAGTGAGTCCATCCAACTTCCCTGAGCTATCTACTCCAGGCAGGCGGGTGTGGTTTGCGGAAAATATGAAGAATTAAGCCAGTGGTTGCTATTTTTTTTTTTTTAAGATTTTATTTATTTGACAGGCAGAGAGGCAGGCAGAGAGAGAGAGGTGGAAGAGGCTCCCTGCCGAGCAGAAAGCCCGACTCAGGGGCTCAATCCCAGGAGCCTGGGATCATGACCTGAGCTGAAGGCAGAGGCTTTAACCTGCTGAGCCACCCAGGCGCCCTGCCAGTGGTTGCTATTAAAGGTCAGAACTTACTGTTCCTCAAGTGTCCTGGTTCTTTAGAAGTCTGGTGAGAGACTGCATCACTGTATTTGAATACCTTTATTTAAATAATAGGACATTTGTCAGGTTGACAGTGTGAGGAAACAAGCTGACAGCCTTGATAAAATTAAACCGAGATCTTCAAATGAAGGTAGAGTGAAGCTCTAACACATTTTAATCTTATTCCTTGGATTTAAAGCCTTGCAGGGGATCTCTCACTAATTAAGGCTACCCTCTCTCTGCCCTCAGGGAAATGTTGCTTCCCTACAACTCTGGCCCAATCACCCACTCAACCATTCCCTTACAATAATACAGATGAGAAGTGGATGAAATATTTACATTAGACTGTACCAAAAACGCCGGAGGATAACAGAACAGAAATAAACAGGTTACATCTAACCAGATAATTTGACTGACAAATTACAACTTGCCCACTTAACCTCCGGGGCCCCTGGTTATCTACGGACCCACCACCAGATTATTTGGGAAGGCATTCTTTCACTCCCAGACTTCTCTCATTCATCCTGGATCACCCACGCAGGGTGAGTGACATTAACTAAGTCCACCTCTTTCAGGAGAGACCCTCATCTCCTTACGGATGACTTCCACAGCATGATCCTGGAAGAACACGACCCAGCCATCCTGGCACCCCTCTACTACATGAGCTCCTTAAACAGCAGGCTTTCATTACGTTCAGTCACATGCATTCCACTGTTACCAGAAATAAGGAATCCTTAAAGAAGACAAGGGCCTGTACTCCCCCATGAAGTATCTTGACTAGGAAAAGGGCTAATCCAAAAATAAATAAATAAATAAAAAGATTTTGGACTCAAGCCTTCAAAGCACTCTGTAAAGAAGGCTTTGCTTATTTTAAAGAAGCAGTCTCCGTATGCCTAGTCACAGAAGAATTTTTAGTCTGTGACAGTCAGGGGAGAAGTCATTTTAAAAACAATATTCAGGAGCGCCTGGGTGGCTCAGTTGGTTAAGTGTCTGCCAGAATTCTGGGATTAAGTCCCATGTCAGGCTTCTTGGTCAGTGGGGGGAGTCTGCTTCTGCCACTCCCTCTGTCTGTGCTCTCTCCCTCTCTCTGTCAAATAAATAAATTATTTAAAAATCATCATAATAAAATAAAAACAACATTCAAGACACACCTGGGTGGCTCAATCAGTTAAGCATCAGACTGTTGATTTCAGCTCAGGTCATGATCTCAGGGTCCTGGGATCAAGCCCTGGTTGGCTCCGCACTCAGGGGGTGTCTGGGGAGTTCTGTCTCTCCTCCTGCTCACTCTCTTTCAAAATAAGTAAATCTTTAAAAATAATTAAAAAATACACAGAAATGATACCTTGAAAGGAGGAGAATAAAACAGGAATGAGTCCATTTACTCATCTTCTAATCATCTTCCCACATACATACCAAAAAATAATCCTAAAATTAGGCCTGTATCTTCACCGGGGTTTGGGTTACAGAGATACACACTGTCAAAATGTACCAGAATACCTAAAGTTTGTGCATTTCCTGCCATACCTGACTTATGGTGAAAGGGGAAAAACCCTGTAAATAAATACTTTAGTTAATGACATACAAGCTGAAGTATTTTGGATCTGCAATTTACACAAGGAGCATAAGAATTAATGGATGATACCGCAATGAAGAGATGAGTACATTCGTGTGAACACAAATACAGTGTTAATAGTTTAATCTAGGAATAAGGCTTTTTACTGTGAAATTCTCCCAACTTCCTGTATGTTTAAAAATTTTCCTAATACAATGTTAGGGAAAAGGCCACAAGAATAAAGAAGTACTTATGGCAGGTTCTAAGAGGCCGCCAAACATGGATAGATCCCACACGGTTCCATCACAGACACCTACAGACACAACGCGGGTTTAACCGGAAGTCTCCATCAGAGAGGGGTAGGGGGTGGTGGTGCACCCGAGTGGCCCACACAGCCAAGCGTCCAACTCTTGGTTTCAGTTCAGGTCCTGATCTCAGCCCTCATTGGACTGTGAGCTCAGCAGGGAGCCTGTTAGAGATTCCTTCACCCTCTGCCTTTGCCAATCCCCACCCTTGGGCGTATACTCTCTAATCAAGAGATAGGTCTTTAAAAACGGGGGGGGGGGGGGGGGGGGGGGGGGGGGGGGGGGGGGGGGGGGGGGGGGGGGGGGGGGGGGGGGGGGGGGGGCAGTAGGCAAGCCTGGGTGGCTCAGTCAGTTAAGGGGTTGCATTTGGCTGGGGTCGTGATCCCAGGGTCCTAGCATCGAGTCCCGTGTCAGGCTCGTTGCTCAGTGGGGAACCTGCTTCTCTCTCTTCCTCTGCCTGCCGCTCTGCCTGCTTGTGCTCTCTCTGACAAATAAATAAAATCTTTAATGGTGGGTAAGTGGGAAGCACAAATTCATTAACTAGTATAGTGGCTCCGTGAAAGGCAAGGAACTGAAGAGTGGTCCTGAACTGTGTGAAGGAGGATGACAGCTGCTGTTGGCAGAAGTGAAACAGCCTGAGCATATGTGTGCCTGCACGCCGCACAAGTTTATCTGTGTGCGCGCACTGAGCAAAACCTAACCTCGCTCTTTCAAAGCCTTCTGCTCTGCTCTATCGAGAAACTACAAGGGATCCAGCAGAGAGACACACATGCATCTGGAGGAGGACATTTCAGAATCCCATCTGGAAAGCTTTCAGGGCAATCTCCTTAGCCACCACTGCAGAGACTTAATTCACCTCTCCCTCACCCCTCCTCCAATCTTCACCTTTGTAAAAGAAAAATCATTGTTTTTCCCCTACTTGAGAACTAGGTTGGTTGAGGTTTCAGAAAATTAATCTCCAATTCTTGTCCTACTTCTTCACGTACAGATTTATGCCTATAAAGGAACCACTGGAATCACATTTCCTTCTTCATATTTCAAAGTGTTTTTCCTCCAAGTCCTTCCCTACAAAATTACCACGCCAGAAAGCTCTGGGCTTTAAGGAGGGCCTGATTCTATGGTTTCCCTAGTTTAAGTTACATCTGATATCTAAGACACAAAAGGCCGAGATTTTAGACATGCATTTTACACAAGTAAACTTGTAATACAATAGGTGGTTACCGTACACCTACCAATCTCCCTTTCTGCATATTTTCTCCCTTGAGTTGAAAAATGCTACTGCAATCAACCTCTTCCCCGCCAGATATGTTGAGGCCCCATGTCACTCAGAATTCTTTCCTTGCCGCGTTAAAAGGCTCGCTTTAGTTCTCTGCTAATGGGCTCCCTCACCTCTGACCCCTCCACATCACCTCCTGCAACAGAGCAATGGTCTGACCACTCAAGGTCCCCGAATGCAGACAGTTGTGTACCAGTCTCCTAAGCAGCTTGGCTGAATTCGAGGAAGGCAGAGAGGAGGCTGAGTAATATACAACAGGATGGGACACTCTGGTCACCAGCATCCGACACTGGTCTCTGGAGTGAGGGATGGGTTCATACATGGGCTCCATGACTTTCGAGTAGTGTCCTCTGGGCAAGTCATTTAAGCTGAATGTCAGCCATTTTAAAAAGGCCATGGTCATCACAGAACCAGTTTCCTAAAACCAGTGTGAGGTTTAAGTGACTAATGCCTTATAGTACCACAGTAAACTGAGAGCACTCAGGCGAGAAAGAAAGGAGAAACCCGAAAATGTCTCCAGATGCCCCTCCAGCTGTGCTCTTTAAAAAAAAACCCAGGTTTGGGGCGCCTGGGTGGCTCAGTGGGTTAAAGCCTCTGCCTCCGGCTCAGGTCATGATCCCAGGGTCCTGGGATCGAGCCCCGCATTGGGCTCTCTGCTCAGCAGGGAGCCTGCTTCCTCCTCTCTCTCTGCCTGCCTCTCTGCCTACTTGTGATCTCTCTGTCAAATAAATAAATAAAATTTTAAAAGTAAATAAATAAATAATTTTAAAAGCCCAGGTTTTACACTTTCCAAATGTGCAGTTTCTATCTATGCAAGGCGCTGTCCTCCCCACCACCTCCAGAAGTGTTTCTTCCATTTCTCCCTTTCCTACAGGGCTGTGGAACCCACGAGGTGCCCAGCTGCAGCCTGCACACTGGCACGCCTCCTAAACAAACAGACTAACTGACACGCCTCTGGGGCTGGCACTGGGTGAGCGGGAGTCTGAACAGATGTTCTCTGAGGCACAGATATCCGCATACCTGGGAAGAGAGCAGGGATTCAACTCTGGCACTGCAGACATTCTGAACCAAATCATTCTGTGTGTCGGAGACCCCATCCTAGGACGTCTGGCAGGATCCCTGGCCTCCACCTTAGGTGATGGTAGCACACTGTTTTCCCAGCTGTGACAATCAAATACGTTTCTAGACTTTGCCAAATATCCCAGGGGGCGGGGGGGGTAAAATAACCTCCTCCTCTTTTCCCTGCCTCCCCTGTGTTGAGAGCCACTGCTGGAGAACATGAGAAATATTCCCACAAGTCACAGCATTCGTTTTCTACTGAAGCGGCGGCCACCACAATGCGGCGTATTCAAAAACAGGCATGGGAAATCGTAATGGCTACATCTGTGACATGTCAAAACTCTGTCACAACTAGCTATGGCCAACAGGGTAAGTCACAAACTCAAAGCTCGAACTGTACTAAAGGTTCAAAACTGTTTTAAGAATTAAATGAACTAACATTAAATGAACATCACAGTATGTTCTGTGATGACAGCATACATAAGTGCGTAGCCCAGGGCCTGGCAAAGCGTAAGTATTCCCTACCCACTGAGCTACTATTAGTAAGTATATACACGTTCTCTTCTATGTTCCTCCCACCTATCTCCCCAAGGACAGAGTAAGATAATTCAATACTAAACACAGTACAATGGTCCCTAGAGCTGATAACATATGCAGTGGGGTAAGACCAGAAGAAGAAAAGGAGAATCCAAGAATGGCAGGAGAAGTATGGTCCTGCAGCAGAGGCAAAGGGGTACACACATTTCCCACTAAACAGGAAGAGGCAGAAGGATGCCTGTTCACTCCAAAATGAGTTTATCTTATAAGGAAGCAGCATCCTGAAAGAGGAAGGGTACAAGGGATTTCACATCTTCTATCTAGGGAAGTTCCATCCACATAATTCTCCCTTTCCAAATAGTACAGGAGTTCGCTGTGTTACAAATACCCCACAGCTTCAAATAGTTGCATTGTCTCTCCTTAATTCCCCATGCAGTAAGTAACCAAGTTGTGGGGAAAAGGCACTTCCCAGCGCAGGGCCCTAGCAAACACTGACCTCACATTTCTTCTGGATGTTTCTTCACCCTGAGAGGAATTTTACACATACTAGGTTTCCCTACTCTCATCTCGTTCCCTTTTCCTGTTTCATACACCTCAGTTAAGAGACACACACACAAAAAAAACGTGCTCCATTTCTCCATCCCTCTCTTCCTCCATAGTAAACCAAGAAGCACTGACCATACAGATAAGTGTATTAAGGACAAAGACGACATTTATGTCAAAATCTAGAGTAGATGAGTACAGGCTGTGAGCCAGCTGTCACTTGCCGGCTCTGTAACCACGATCAGTCAACCACTGAGAGTCAGTCACTTAATCTCTGTGAGCCTCAGTTTCTTCATTTGTACATGGCAGGGATAACCCTGCCCTACAGATTCAATGATATCAAATATGCAAATTCTTGGCTCCAAGCTCAAAACATAAAAGAAGGCACAGTAAAGGACTGCTATTATCATATGCCAAAATTATACATAATGTCTGTGTCCTTCAAAGTACCCAAAGTTTACCAACAGAAATACTCCCAAGAGAATTCATTTTTTCTACCTTTTCTTCCTATTAAACCTAAAGGTCCCTTGTAACACTCATCCCTCCCACCAAAAGAACCAACTTAAGCAGAAGATACTGTCTTATTCAAGCATGGTTCATCTGCCTTGTTTAATCAATTGCACTGTTTTCCATTATTGTACCACATGTTTGACATTTTGGCACCATAAGTGAAGAAACATTCTGGGTTCAGCCTGGGGCCTATGATCTTCGTTACTGCTTCTGCAAAATATTTTTTGTGCTCCAAACCCATTTCTGGAAGAAGAGCAGTTTGTAAATAGGAAACCATGCATGCTTTCTTTTTAAATTCCCAACATCTATTGAAATAACATGCACTCTTACCAGCAATTCAACTATGAAAACATAATGAAAGAAATGATTTTGAATTAAATAAGAAAGGTTTCCTCCCCCCGCGCCCCCCCCCCCCCAAAATAAAGATTACAGTGGCTCTTGCTGTCTTATGGTTTGGGCACAATTTTTAAAGAAATTCTATAAACATACAAGACCTGAATTTTTCTATTCCTGATAATCTAAACAATTGAAAGTTTATAAAGTTAAAGACAGCTGCCAAAAATCTGTTTATTTCCTTATCAATTTTAAAATGAGATCACAAAAACAAGAACTGAAATTTTTTATTGGATAATTTTTTTTTAATTTTTTATTTTTTAAGGATTTTATTTATGTATTTGACAGACAGAGATCACAAGTAGGCAGAGAAGCAAGCAGAGAGAGAGGAGGAAGCAGGCTCCCTACTGAGCAGAGAGCCCGATGCGGGGCTCGATCCCAGGACCCTGAGATCATGACCCGAGCCCAAGGCAGAGGCTTTATTTAACTCACTGAGCCACCCAGGCGCCCTAAACTAACATTTAAAAGCACAATGAGAAATGACCATTTCAGTCTGCATTAGGATTCCAACCTCTGCTGAGGCAACATCTGTGTTTGGTGTGAGCACATGTATACATGAACCTGTGTGTACGAACAGAAAAATTCCAGGTCTTCAATTTTTAGTTTGTGAGCTATACTAGTTCTTCTTCAATTATGACAGTCTTATAAGTAAACACAAATGAGCAAAGCTCATAAATATGGTATTCAGAGTAGTTTCCATACCCGGCATCATGAACAGACAGTAACACTTATCTGTGGCAGTGTGTTAATATCTGTCACTACCTTTGCTCCTAGCACAAGGTATAAAATAACACCTTGCTTTAGTCAATATTAACTAGGCTGCTTTTGGCTTTTAAAAATATACTCTTAGCATGGCATTTCTAAACATAAAAGAACTTAAAATCTTATGTTCCTCTTCAAATTTAAGACAAAATGACAGTCTAAAAAAAAAAAATCACAACAGCCTAAAGTAACTGCCACTTCATCTTTTTCCCTACACATTCAATAAATCACCTACCAAACATGTATCAAGAATGATCCAAAATTAAGCAACATTTAATGTGTAAGGAAAAAGCGGAAAAGGAACAAAAATGAATTGTTTGGTCAGGTTGTTGAAAATTACAGAAGATGTTTCTCTTAATTAAAATTAACTTTAACATTGGGCACCTGGGTGGCTCAGTGGGTTAAGCCTCTGCCTTGGGCTTAGGTCATGATCTCAGGGTCCTGGGATCGAGTCCCGCATCGGGCTCTCTGCTCAGCAGGGAGCCTGCTTCCTCCTCTTTCTCTGTCTGCCTCTCTGCCTACTTGTGATCTCTCTCTGTCAAATAAATAAAAATTAAAAAAATTTTTTTTAATTAAATTAACTTTAACATATTGTTGCTTTTGTTTAACTGAACTACAGAACATTTCAACGTGTCGAAATTGCATCTATTATGGTCAAGAAAAAGTGAATGAAAAAAAGTCTGCTCAGAAGTGAGATCCTCTCAGGGCACCCGACTGACTTAGTCAGTGGAGCATGTAACTCTTCACCTCAGATTGTGAGTTCGAGCCCCAGGTTGGGTGAAGAGATTACAGAAAAATAAAATCTTAAAAAAAGAAAAAGTTTAAAAAAGAAAACTCATCTTTTCTACAGCAATAGAGCAATACAAACTCCTCCTCCTGCCTAACGTCCAATATAAGTCACCTACAGAAATATGATTCCACTCCAGAGAGATTAACAACGCATTCCTCTGGGACAAAAACATGTGTATCTTCACTTCCTCCTGGAGAAACTGAGGCAAATAAGATTTCCCAAACGTCCCCAAGATAAACATGCCTATCTGCCTAGTGATTCAGGAGTCCCTGGCACTCAAACCTACTCTTTTCCACTCCATGAAAATCTGCAAAGAACAGAGTAATCCTGTCTAAAACTTTAATGCTTCTGAAAAACAGGATGAGGTTTTTATAGGAAGTCATCCCATTAAAGGCCACTTTAAATGCTTTTCTTTTTTTTTTAAATATTTTATTTATTTATTTGACAGGCAGAGATCACAAGTAGGCAGAGAGGCAGGCAGAGAGAGAGAGGGGAAGGGAAGCAGGCTCCCTGCTAAGCAGAGAGCCCGATGCAATGCGATGCGATGCCCGGGGCGGATGGCAGAGGCTTTAACCCACTGAGCCACCCAGGCGCCCCAATGCTTTTCTTTTTTTTACAAATACTAAGTTGATCTTGAAAAATATCCATGAGAACTCCAAAAGCACGAGTAAAGCATGGCTCTCTCCCGTATTAAAACACATTATAAAGGTACAGTGATTGAGTCTGACAATGGGTCTTGAATAGAGAGAACAGAATGGCTACTCTGGAGAGAGAGGAGAAGGCTCTAGAACCCTCACTCCTTAAACCAAAATAAAATCCACACAGATAAAAGATATAAAGATACAGCTTTTAAAAATATATCACCAATACTCAAACCTTCTGGAAGAAGACTTAAGGAATTAAAACTTTGAAGGGAGGCAATTTAAAATGAAGACACAACAATTATGAATATCTATGCAACAGAAGAACCGTGTCAACATTCGTAAAGCAAAAACTTCAGAAGATTATTAGGAGAAATAAAAGCTCATTGACCGTATCAGACTCATTTTCTCTCTCAGTCCACAAAATGGACAAAAATAAGAATATAGAAATTAAGTAACACAGGTGTAATGCACAAACCCACATTTAACTCTGGACCCTGAAGATAAAGAATACACATTCTTTTGGGGCGCCTGGGTGGTTCAGTGGGTTAAATCCTCTGCCTTCGGCTCAGGTCATGATCTTAGCCCCTCCCCCCCATCGGGCTCTCTGCTCAGCAGGGAGCCTGCTTCCCTTCCTCTCTCTCTCTCTCTCTGCCTGCCCCCCTGCTTACTTGTGATCTCTGTCAAATAAATAAAATCTTTAAAAAAAAAAATACACATACATAGAAAAAGAAAAAATTCTTTTTCTGTGTTCACAATATGTTCATAAAATTATCACATATTATGCCACAAGAGGTCCACAACTAAATATGTTTGGTTGAAAATGACTGCAAAGCAGATACCGGAGAGATGAGGTGATAATAAACGGATAATGAAAAGGATCCCTGAAGTAACTCGTATAACCAAACACAGCTGTGACGCAGGCAGCGGGAAGAACTTTCAGTTCCTATAGTAGTTCCTTGTGATCACATTTTTTCAAGAAGCCACAGAATCCCTTGAGCAAGAGGTTACTTACACCAGCTGCTACTTCCTAAAATACCCAGGGTAGAAGATTATCTATTTCCTATTTCTGAGAGACTAAAAGAACTCCACCTTCCACTGTGTTTTCACGTTTAATTATCTTCAATGAGAAGTTCGTTCCTGGGCTTTTTCTTAAACCCCATAACACGTATAACTTATTAATTCAAGATCTGTTTTGGGCAGAGGTGGAGGCCATCTTTCACCACACTTCCTATAGCAGTCTTTCACACGCATAAAAAGTCGCTTTGTAAATTAACCTTTGTATTTAATAGCCAGGCTAAATATCCTCCTACTGTCTACATCTTCACTTCCTTATGACTGGACTCACTGAGCTGGGACTTCCCTAATTCTATCGCCAATCCTTATTTGATGGCTTTCCAAACTAAGTGTACTATCAAATTTCTTTTCCACATGTTTAACTTGTTTATATTTATGCACCAATTAAGGCAAGCTCTTTGAAAATACAGTCTCTATTTTAAAAGTACAACTTGTTATGGAACTCATTTTGGCTTTATCAAAAAACAAAATAAAACAAAACACAGGGCTGAGTTTTGATAGAATCCACAAAAATAATTTTTATTTCAAGAAACTGCCTCGTGGCAGTATTTCCTAAAACCATACTTGCCCTGTTGAAAAAAATGCCACCCTTTCCACTATCATCACTTATTTCCATGTATATTCTGAAAGGGCAATTACTTCTAACACACATCATGACCTGCTTTTTCTCCACTTCAGGTCAACTTTGTCAGAGATCCTTGAGGCTGACGTGAGATCAAGTTCCACACTCCATTATTCTCTGTCCTGACCCTCCGTTTGTTTTTTGTCATGGCACTTTAACAGTTTGTGACTGTTTCATTGGCCAGTTTAATTTTCTGTCCTCCACCCAACCTCCCCACCCTGCCACCAGCTATGAGCGTCTCTTCACGTGGGGGAGGCAGACAGATGGGTCTGAACCAGCTTGGAGCCCTGCACACACTGTGGCCAGCTCTCAGTGAGCAGTGAGGCATTCATCAATACACAATATGGATAATATTAAAAGCACTGTGAACTGGTCACAGCCATAAAGCTATTAATGTTGATATAATCTTTAAAGGGGGTAGGTACATTAATCCCCAGAAGCAGTGAATTCCAGTGACATGCCATAATGTTCTGAGGCTCCAAAGCTGAAAGCACACTGGGCAGACTCATGAAAGGCAGCCATGTAGGAGACTGCAAACCAGGGCCTCACAGCTCTTTTACAAAAGAGCAGCAGGAGTGCTGAAAAGATGATTCACTGTCACTACCATCACACGCACATGCACGCACACACACACACACACATATATCTAAAGACAATTTCAGAGCATTTCATGAAGTATTTTTGTTCATAAAATAGATCTATCTTTTCCTGAAGTTTGGAACACACCACCGACCGGGGGCATATGGTCACCACCTTCCCCTAGCAGGACCCAAGTTTTAAAGATAATTTCCAGAAGCTCCACGCAGATAACCTATCTCTGCACGCAAGAAAGACTGGAAGACTGCATGCAAAACAGCTAATTTTTGCCTGAATGTTTTTATTTTTTTTAAATGCATTTAAATGACAATATCTAGGTTTATTTTGCAGTTCTGAAATAAGGGATTTATATATATGTTTATAAAATGAATATATGTAAAATTTATATATATTTACAAAATGTAGTTTAATATAAATATTTTACAAATACATATACAGCTATTTGTGGGGTTTATGAGCTGTGTGTTGGAAGATTCACTTCCTACTTTGACAAAAACATGCACTGATACTTTAAATGTTAATTTGGTTTTCTTTAATTATTCCTGGATACAAGTTTCTTCGTCAAAAATCCTAACCAATTTTATATATACTATAAAGTATTTTCTATGAAAAAAACTGCTGTTGTGTTTTTAAGCCACAAGTTATTTAAAAATCATTTTAATAATCAAATGCAAAACTGATCAGATCTCAGAACCACCAGTTCCACAGTCCAGCTGCCTCTAAAGATAGCAAAATAACTTGCAAAAAATTGACTGAATTAGATCAATTTGGATATGGGCTAGCTAGGGTGAACATATAGTCTAAAAACAGTTTAGTGGTTTTTTTCAAAAGTAAGGCATAAAACTATCCCAGGACTCAGCAATTCAACCAAGCAAGAAAGGAAAATGTACGTCTACATAAATACTTGCATACAAATGTTCACAGGAGCATTACTCATAAGTCCCCACCCCTAACCCATGAACACACACACACACACACGAGAGAGAGAGAGAGAGAGAGAGAGAGAGAGAGAGAGGAACAACCAGTCGATCATATTCAAGTAGCAGATTACTACTCAGTTATTATAAGGAGAGAACTGATACATGCTATGCCTTGGACGAACCTCAAAAAAAAATCATGGAAGTGAAAAAAGCCAGATGTAAGAAACCACAAGATTCCATGTATGTGAAGTACCCACAGAAAGGCACATTTACAAACAAAAAGATTTTTGTATGGGGCTAGGGACACGGATTACCTATAAATGGACATAAGAGACCTTACTGGGGAGATAAGCTGTCCTAAAAATGATTTATGGTGGTGGCTATATCACTTAGTAAAAATAATAAAATTGTACACTTGAAATGGGCAACTCTTATGATATGTAAAATATACTTCAAAGCTGTAAAGGGAAAGAAAAAAAAAAAACTTCGGCTAAGAAAATAATTCATAAAATGAGAACATAAGATATAAAAAGATCTAGGTGACAGTGAATGTATCCTGATTAAAGCAAGCTACTCCTCTCCCCCTTCTGCCAAAAAAGTCATTTACCAAGCTGCCAAAAGACCAAGTAGGAGTAAAGTTTCTACTCCACTCTTTAAAATAATAGATAACACCAACACCTTGGAATACCACCAGAATATGGGTGACCTCAGGAAGAAACCAAGTTTTATTCTAGGATTATCATGAGAACTGTCATGATCTTTTCAAAGCCTATGAATTAAAGTCCACACTATGTAAATCTAATGATTTTGACTTTATCCTTAGAAAAACATGACTTAAAATAAGAAAAATATGAAGCTGTTTGTAAGAATAAGGCAGCTCTCAACTATCGGCAAAATGATAAAAATTATCAAACTCAATCTTTTATTAACTTCCAATCTGGTTAGGGGTTTTCTTGTCTTCTGGGCACAGTTCCCACTTAAAAACAAACTGTTTAATCAGTATTCTGAATTTTACTAAAACCAAGTGACACAACAAGCAAACATTCATCTCTTTATTCTTTCCAACATTTTCAGCTCGAAATTGATTTTGGAAACAAATGTAATATACTGGGTTCCACTGTATCTTTTTACAATGCTAATGTAAGTAAATGTGCCTGCCTAATTTCTTTCCTGCAGTACAAAGTTTATATTTACACAGCTTTTTTTAATGGAGAGTTAGCACAAGTATGGTTTAACTCTAAAAGAGAAGTGAGGGGTAAAGAGAGCTACACCAACTGCAAAATAACAGAAAAACCTAATTCTTAGAAGTGTAATTGCAGATCAACGCTACTTGGGAAAAAAGTGAGAGTTAGCTATGTGTTCCTGCCCGGAATTTTGTACTAATAAATATCCCTTTTAACAAATTTTCTAAAGTATTTAAAATTCAACATATTAATTCAAGAGGTTCTGTTTTCCTTTAAACACACACACAAAAATCATACTATCATGGACTCGAGACAGCTAACACTATCAACTTACTAGATAGGCCATCTTACTTAGAAACGTCTATACTAAAATATTAATTTATCAATCAGGAGAAAAAATAAGTAATCTCTGCAAAACCAGGAAACAGGTTTCATTCCTTTACACAAAACAAAGGAAACTGGTTAGTTTTAACCACTTTCCAAAAATTTACATCCATAGTAAATCAGGTACACCTGCATTTTTAAGGCAACAAGAATAAGGGGAGCAATTTAACAAGTCATCCAGACGCACATTATCCAGGATGAAAGTCAGGTGAGAGACCAGGCTCTATCATGACCACATATACTACATGCACCAAATCAAAATTTAATTACACTGCAGGACACCGTTTGTGAATTGTGCTACATATTTTATCAACTGCTCCCCTTTTTGACAGGGCCGTTTCCTGAAGGAAAGTTCCAAGAACTGAAAAGTTACAATACCTACATACCAGAAAGTGTTTCCTGAATTTTGCTCCATGAATTGACATCTGCTATAATTTGAACATTTACTTCCCAGTAGGAATCCCATTTAAAATTTTTGTTGAACATTATTTGTTCAACAGTAGATGCAGACAATGTTTTATTAAAACAACAATAGGGTCGCCTGGGTGTCTCAGTGGGTTAAAGCGTCTGCTTCCGGCTCAGCATGATCCCAGAGTCCTGGGATCAAGCCCCACATGGGGCTCTCTGCGAGGCAGGGAGCCTGCTTCCTCCTCTCTCTCTGCCTGCCTCTCTGCCTACTTGTAATCTCTGTCAAATAAATAAATAAAATCTTTAAAAAAAAAAAAACAACCCACCACTACCACCTTTCAATTTCATACAGTTTAGATATAACTGACCAATTCACAGTTGTAACTTTTCCCCTGGGAACAAAAACATCTGCCACCTGATAAACCAGAGTATGTGTGGTAGAGTATGCATTCGTAGTTTTGGGAGGCAGCCCAGAACGAACAGGAGAGGGCAAATTAAATATCCAGGCCCTTGGGAAGAAACAATTCTTAGGAAAGTGCTGCATAATCAAACTTGGGCATTACTTCTTGGTATCTTCCTTTTCCTTTTATTTCTTAAATTTTAAGTGCATCTGGACACTTCAGCAGTTAGTTTGTAACAGATACATAAACTTATAGAGATGCAGTCTACTTTTCCTATCAACCTCTTGTCTGTTTCCATGGAAGAAGGAGGCCATGTGTATATATGAGGATATATTAATCAAAATGTAACTGCACTGGGTATCTCTCACACACATATCTCTCACATACAGACTCCATTTCATAAAGAGTAGTAGGGTGGGCCTCTGGCCTCAGAGAAGGTCTCCACCCAAGCTCCACCCCAGACTTGTCCAATCAGTATGGGGGAGGGGGGAGGTAGAATGGGCACAATGGCAAGCACTGCTGGTGATTCTAGTGTTTAGTCAAGTTTGAGAACCTTGAACTTAATAGGACTACACTGCATCTAAAATATTCTTTTCTCTAATTGCCAATCCAGCAGTAAGCAACACCAAAAAGAAAGGCAAGATCATGTGGGGTAAAATACAGGTAAGCCAGTGACTCAAGAGTTACATCCTTAACTCTCTAGCCCACCCAAAGGATCGTATGATGTCGGCCCACAAGTCTCCAAGTATTCATTACCATATGAGCCATTATGGAGGAACAACAATACTTTTAGAGTGTGGTCAAATTGTGGGTGCCCTTTGAAGGGTGCCCTTATAATACCTAATACCAAAGTAATGGCCATTTAGCTGTCAACTGACAATATATATTTCCTCCTTCAGTTAGCTTCCGTTCTTTTTGACAAGATGTCACTACTGGGATTCCTCTTACTATATTAACTTGACATCAAATTCCTGCTTGAGTAATAGCCTTAAGAATCTGGTCATTCAATCAGGTTAAATTAAAAACAAAGCCAATAAACCATAACAAGGAAACACGTTCACCAGAGAACAAGACTCGCAGGATATTAAGTCCGCTGGCTTTTGTGGCTGTTGGGTTAAGTTTTAACTCACTGGGAATAGCTTGGGAAAGGGAAAAGTTTGCACAGAGGAAAGATTCTCAACACTGATCACTGCCAAAACACAAAAAGTCCACACTTGGGATTGTTTTGAAGTTAATTTTTACTTTAGGGTCTCCAGGGCATTAACACCAAGAGATCTTATTTTTCCCCTTGAGGCCTAAAGCTAAGCACCACCTGATACATTTGTATTTGAGAACGGTATTATTGTGCATTCTACCAGCTTTATTATTCGAGCAAATGAATACATGTATACTCATAATAAAATTAACAACAATATAAAGCAGAGCTAAAATACTACACTTTATCTCTCCCAATTTTTTTCATTTATGTTAAAAAAGGTAATCATTTAAGCTGCTGTAAAAGTTATGTACACACCCTATGCCAACAAAATGTAACTGAACCACAACAGAGATTATGATATTCAAGCTTGTTATGTTTGTACTTCTGAGCCAAGAAACTTTGTCCTAAAGATGCAGACTCAATTTCCAACTAGTACGGAAGGGAAAATCAGAATACACTACTGGTTGTAGTTCTCACTACAGCTCATGTACAGGACTTTCTCCTTTAAAAGACAGATTCTGCAATTAAGTTTATTTGCCAATCTTGGAAAACAAACGAAATAGAGAAATTCCGTAATAGAAAACTAAGTTTATATATTTAGAAGCAATCAAATTATATGTTATACCTCAAAGCAGTAATGAAGATAATTGGCTTTGTAATTCCTCCACTCTACAGTTACTGGGTAATACATAGATTTGGATGTTCAAACCAAATGACAGTATCAAAATGAGATTTCCCTCTTGTCCATGATTAAGATAACACTTTTCATTACTGAGAATACATGAAATTTAAATTGCTTAAATGCAACATTCACTAAATTCTATTTTCAGAAGAGTACAAGAGCAGCTATTGAATACCTTTTCACAGAATCCCCTAAATCTCTTGAGAGATCATGTGCATTAATGTTGCCAAAGAACATCCCCATAAACCAGCTGGCTGAAAAAAATGACTCAATTCTCTTTATCTTGGAAGAAGCTGTAGTCTGTGAGTCAGGAAGCTCAGCTGGCTCTCAGGATGAACTAGAAGGAAATCACTTAAGAGACCTGTCTGTGTTTCTCTTCTGTCAAGGACACTGTTTACAATGGCGTCATACGGGAAAAAATGAAGACATTCACTGGGTCAAAATACTGCATAAAATTATTTCCCTCTTGAAATCACTTCCTTGAACCGCACTTTCCGAAATACCGGAGCATTCTTCTTTGATATTTGCTCATACTCCATCAGAGCTTCTTTGCTTTCATGAATTTTCTTCCAGGGTAATCAGCAGTTCACAAATCAGGAGGGCAGAGGACAGAGTAAAACTGGTTCTACACCAGTTTAAGAGCAATGCTTTTTGCAATGGAAAAATTTCCCTCACCAGTCAGAGATCCACCAAAAACCGGCTTCATAATAATCTTGGGAACAATCTGGTTTTGCTTTATTATTATTACTTTTTAAACTTCATTAACTTCAGTCAAATTCAAACAAAAACGCTGTGGGAGAACTGACTAAACCTAATTTCCTTTTGCAATTTGTCTGAAAGTGCTTTCTTGCAAGATGTGCTCAGCCACCAGATGCTACTCTCCTACAGAATTTCAACTCGCCCCTCCCCTCCCTCTTGGGGGCAGGGAGCACAGGACTTCTCCAGGAGCACAAGGTGCATTTTAAAACTGGTTAATTCCTGGCTGTAGGTGAAGATATGTTTATATTCCTTTCTAGAACTCAAAGACTGCTTCAAAGAGAGGGTTAGCAGAGATGAGAAACCAGACAAAGCCCTTCTTTCTGTTTTATCCATCAACACACTCCTCAATCTAAAGCAAGCTAATCCTCACAGAAAAGTATAAATCTTCAAACTACTAAGATTCCATAGGCTTGCCATTCTCAAAAGAGGGCATGCCAGGTTGTATACTCTATAAAGCATTCGGTGCCTGAGATCAGAATTTGGACACTAAGGCCATGATCTATTTCACATTAAAGAAAGCAAGTCTGTTATAATTCCCAACAGAAAGTAGTCAATGTATCTGTTGTATTTACAGATTCCAACCTGAGAGCTGAGGCTTAGCATATGTCTTGCTTTAACTGATACTGCATTTCTAAGTGGCTGCCTTTCTCTGCAACTCCAATATTCAAACCAACTATTAAGTGTTTTCAAAATATTGACCCAAAATCTAATTTTTTTAAATGTAGGGAAGTGACCTCTCATTCAAGAGATGTCTCCCACTTCTGGGAGAAAACAATGAACCACAAAGCAAAATAAAATAATCAACTTCCTACTTTTGGGCGCTCCCCCCCCCCTTATTTTTAGGTTTAAAATGAGGGAGGGGACTGGTCAACTTCAATTTATAAAGGTTCACAAGCTAAGAAATACTTAGGTAGTCCCTTCCTCACTCAAAATACTTCTAGCTTATGCTGGAGATAGTACAAATGTGAGACAACATCTTAAGGAGTTGACAACAGAAGACAGATACACTGCCTAGCCTATTCACATGAAAAATTAGTGATATACCAACCATAAGTATCAAATGAAGAATATTACCTTACAGCAATGCCAAACCATGACAGAAAAGTGCCATGGCCATCTCATGTATTCACTGTCAGGGCCAGAAATTCATTTTCATCCATGTACCTATCTACCTGTTCTACTAAGGGGGAAAAAAAAGTCAAACTATTTTAAATAGTGCACCATGAAATGACTGAGTTTAGAACAAATTGAGCTATGAATCTTCTTTTTTTTAAGATTTTATTTATTTACTTGACAGAGATTACAAGTAGGCAGAGAGGCAGGCAGAGAGAGAGAGGAGGAAGCAGGCTCCCTGCTGAGCAGAGAGCCCAATGCGGGGCTCGATCCCAGGACCCTGGGATCATGACCTGAGACGAAGGCAGAGGCTTTAACCCACTGAGCCACCCAGGCGCCCCATGAGCTATGATTAAGGGCCAATGGGTCCAACAATCCAAACTAACTGTTCCAAGAGCAAACAGATACCATGGGTGGCACTTGGGCAAGATTTTACAACCCTAGATTATAAATCAGAGGTGATGGTTTTGTTTCTCTTAGCACTGCTCTCAACAATTCCACCCAGCTTGAGGTTTCCTTGAAATCCAAAAATATGTGCCATCTTCTCTTTAGAGAATCTAAAAGAGAATCTTTAGAGAATCTCAAAGATTACCTACTGTCCCACAAAACACAATGTCTAGGGGTGCCTGGGTGGCTCAGTGGGTTAAAGCCTCTGCCTTCTTCTCGGGTTGGTCGTGATCCCAGGGTCCTGGGATCGAGCATCTCTGCTTAGCAGGGAGCCTGCTTCCTCCCCTCTCTCTCTCTGCCTGCCACTCTGCCTATTCTATTGTGATTTCTGTCTGTCGAATAAATAAATAAATAAACTCTTAAAAAAACACACACACACACACACAATGTCTCGAGGTGCCTGGGTGGCTCAATGGTTAAGCATCAGCCTTCAGCTCAGGTCATAATCCCAAAGTCATAGGACCAAGCCTATCCCTGCTCAGTGGAGAGCCTGCTTCTTCCTCTGCCCCCCCCCCCCCC
>PISX010002456.1:0-109335 GCA_004024625.1 Mellivora capensis | reverse complement strand
AAGAGCAGAATATACACAGTCCTCCTAATCCAATTACTAACAAGATCAACTACCATACTGATAATTCAGATTTTTCCCTTTTGTAGCAAAGCACTTTTAGCAGAAATTGCTTTTTGTACACTTATATTGAGGCTCTGAAGCTCCCTTTTCACAGCTCACCTCATGATTAAAGAGGAAGGAAGGTCTGGAAGTAAGGAAATGCTACAGAGCAGCTCCAGTCAGGCGCGGCTCTACCTATGTGTCCTCAGGGGAGAAAAAGGCTGGCTTGGGCCTCAGTTTCTTTAACTATAAATGTGAAAAATAAAAGGATTTACCTATTTAAGTGACTAAGAAAGATCAAAGAGATAATCCAATTAAAGCAGCTGTGCCTGGCACACTATATGCAGTGTCCAATTAGCTATTACCTCATTTTACTCTTAAAGAGCTGAGGTATTGAAATCACTTGCACCTGAGTTCCGATCCCAGCTCTCTATGTTACTGAGTTCTGTTGAATGGTATTTACTTAATTTCTTAGGCCAAGGTATTTTAATTGAAGGCTTTATTCCACAGACCCCCTTGGCAATTAAATTTCATTAGAGGTTAGCAAAACAAAGACGCAACTCTTGCTTCTCAACTAAGTTTTCCCACTACTTGGTCCCAAGAACCCCTTTCTTAGAATAACTGAGAACATGGGGGCAGGGGATAAACCACGGAACTGAGAGGATTAAACATCCAAAGCAGATATCGCACTATATGGAGTAGTTGCTTCTCTTCCTGGAAAGTTCTCTTAGGAAAAAAATCTCAAATTTTATGTGGCCCAAACTTCAGTGTTCAAGCATCTATTTCTTTCACTGGTACACCTGGGTTTTCAGAACTGAAACATATTTAGCCCTCTAAGACATCCCCAAATCAGTGTACTACATCAAATATCAACTGGAAGACCTCTATTACTTTAAATAGGTGACACCAAACTGCTTTCTAGTAAAACTAAAAGTTAAAAAAGAACTTAAATAATATAACCCCTAAGTTTCCCTTAGCACCAGCTGCTGTCACAACTAAAATGAGTTCACACACAACAGTCTGACTCGTGGAATGATCACTAATGCCTTGTCATCACTCCTCAACACTCATCACAAAAAAAGGAACCAACCGGGGAAAGTCAGAGCCCCGGGTTCTTAAGCAGAGCGTTCCTCTGACAGCAACTGCAGTTCATTATCCCCTCCCCTCATCAGCCCCGGTACATTCCCGGTCTTTGCCTACTCAGCAGATTCTCGCAAGCCGTGCCGTTTGATGTGGAATACATTCTAGCAGTAAAATTTTCGATCACTCACCAGCCAAATTCTCAACCACCTTCTCCAAGGCGAGGTGTTTTTACATTAAGTGCTTCCAAAATTCCGACCAAAATACTAACCCTCCCCACCTCCCCACCACTCTCAAATCAAGAGACCTAAAGGAAGGTGCACAAAGAAACTAAATGAACATTTGGGCAAAGGCAAACAAGTGAAAACAACTTAATTCCTCGGAACATAACAATTATTTTGGAAGACGGAAGGAATTTAACTCCTTACTTTAACTCAACCCCTCTCCTCTCCTCTGCAGGAATTGTCCAGTATGCTCTCCCAACTGTTTGCCCCCAACCCCGAGCTTTTTTTTTTTAATCGGACGTTAAGTAATGAACCACAGCATCGGGAATGATGAGAAAGCAATGACAAAGCTGCTTCCTGCCGGTCTTCTTCGCAGCACCCCAACCCTCCCTCCCCCACCCCTGCCCGCAACCTTCAATTCCCCTAGCCAGGAACACATTTAAAAAGTTTCTCTCGGCGCCCGGCTTACCTTGACTGGGCTGCCATCATTCAGTTTACAGAGCTCAAGGACTTCTGTCCATCGGAGCCTTCAACCCGCGGCCCTTCCGCCAGCGCCGCGCTCACCATTTGCTGGGGCCGGGCGGGGACGGTCTTCCCAGCGCGACTCCCCGGCGTTACGGGACTACCTGCTCCCGAGCCCGGGCGTCCTCAGCGCAGCCTCGGGCTCCGGCCGTCTAGGCTCGCACTAAGCCTGACGGACATCCGGGCACTGGGGCCTCTGCAGGCGAACGACACCTTGGACCAGCTCGGGGAACGTCGCGTCCGAGCGCAGAGCCAGTGAGCTCCCTCGGGGCGATTTCGCAGAAGGGAAACCCGAGAAGCCCACGACCACAACCCACCAGCGCACAGCTCCCAGCGAGCGGCACCAGAGCTCGGGCCGGCGTCGGACGAGACGCGAAATCGTCCGTCGGCTCCCGGAAAGTTGCCCGAGTTCGCCCGAATACCCCCTGCCAAGAAAGTTCTGGTGGTACGGTCCGCCTCCTTAAATGGGCACGGCGCTCCGGCGGCCCGAGCCGGAGGCTGCGCCGGGCGGGGGCAGCGAGCCCGGACGCCGACGCAGCCCTGCGCGCCCGCTCGCTCGCGGGCGAGCCCCGCCTGCAGGCTCCCGGCTAGGGCGCTCTTGCCAGGTTTTAGCAAAGTACAAACACACCGCGGGAACACACAGTACCCGGCCGCTCAGAACTCCAGCTCCGATCGGAGTATTTGCTGAATACTGGGCCCCAAGAGGCTGCAGTGAGCAAGACACAAAACCACAGCAGCAGTAAACCACGTTCGCTCCTTTTGATCATTCCGATGCGTGCAGTCAGGAAACGTACGACTGACTAACGCACCCTTGTTTTACTTTGCTCGCTTTCGGTTTTGATTTCATTACATTGAGAAAACATTCACAAGACGCCCTTCCCTTGCTTGGGACAACATACAGATTACAAAGTAAACCGTTACTCATTTGGGGGTTGGCATTTTAAAAACAATCACCGAGGATGCAAACCATCAACGTAGTGAACACTCTTCAAGAAGTACAAACCCAAACGGGCCCTACTAAGAGGACCAGGGAAGGCATTTGAGCAGGGCCAACCTTAGGTGGGCAGAGACGGAGGGCGGCTGTGCTACCCTATCTCGCGGGCTCCAGCAGCACACTGTAGAACTGGAAACTTAAATGAATGCCTGCCCCGGAGACTCCTCAGTTCCCCCTGGAGCCGCTCCAGTGTCACCCACCTCACAAAGAGGCACTCCGGACTGTATTACTAACAAGCCATGGAATACCGGCATGTTGACCTCTGGCGAGAAAACATACAATGCTGGGAGGAAGGCCCAGTACATCTTTACGTGTGGTTCTCGAAGTGTGATCAGTGGACTCCGGGGAGTCCCCAAGAACCTCTCAGAGGTCAGAACTATTTTCAGAGCAACACAAAGACATGGCCTGTCTTTTTCACTGTGCTGACATTTGCACTAATGGTGCAAAAGCAGTTGTGGGGTAACTGCGGGTGTGTTAGCACCAACCAAGGCAGTGGCTGCAAAGGGCACTAGTATCAGGGCATTCTTCACCACCACACACTAGCAGTTAAAACAGGGAGCCTTTCTGAATGTCCTTAATAAAGCAAGCAGCAGGAATGACGACTTTCGTTAAATCTCAACAAGGCCTCGAGTACACACAAACAGCTCTGCTCCTGCAGAGTGAAGGAAAGGAAAGCACTTGTGTAGTTGAGTTGCGAGCTAAACCAGCTGTTTTGTCAGGGACTACCATTTTTAAGCACAAGAACTGATGAACTGTGGTTTTCCCGACTTGGGTTTTCAGCAGTCATTTTCTCAAAAATGAACAAAGTGAGTCTGTTTCCTCAAGGAAAACAACTGACAGTATTTATTGCCAATGATAAAATTGGAGCTTTCAAGCATTTCGGAAAACTTTACATCTGCCACTGTGAGCTTGATAGTGTCTCAAGAATTAAAAGACTTTTCCAATGAGATGGGAGGAGGACATAGTCCTGACTCCATTTTGCCTTCAAATCTGTTCTTCTTGTTTTTTTCCCCCTCCAGCTTTACCTGTTAACTCAGGCAAGGGACCCAGTGGGCAAAACATCCAGTGATGGGAACTGAAACTACCCCCTCTCACAATAAGGGCTTCCCTCACATCAGCAAGACCCTGCGTGACTGACCCCAAGACAATATTCAACCTGATCTTTTGCTGCTCTGCTCCAGAGTGCCCACCAATCTTTGTTCTGTGTTTTCCCTATATAAACTTAGACATATTCTCAGCACCTTGGAGACAGTTCTTACTTGGGCCATTAGCCCATGGTATTCCTGATACTGGCTTCACTCAAATAAATTCCTTTCTTGTTTCACCACCCCTGGTCTCTCAGCCTTTAGATTTTGTTAGCGGTGAATGGCAGAACCTGGTTTGTTTGTCGCCGCCTCCCACCCACCCCCCTGGCCAGGTGTTCCTGCACCCTTGGACTCCAGTAAAAAATTTTCTGCTGAGTCGGACCAGGAGCTGTGCTTCCATTTTGTCCAGCCCTCTTAGGATTCCTGGATCTTGGAGCAGCTGGTTGCGGGCGCCAGAGCTCATCTGTTCATTTCCCAAATCAGGGACTACAACAGGTCGGAGACAACCACTAGTAACTAGTCGACCTCAGGCAGCTGGAGTGAGGAGAACGGTCCCTTAGAGCTGCCAAAACTTGTTTTGGGGACACTCCTTTCCCCTATCCCCAGATAGGCACAAACTGCCTTTGCCACATTTGGTGAAGCAGAGAAATGAACTGAGGAGTAAGTGGGCCTAAAATATTTGGTTCCTAGTAAATGCAAGCTGGGCCCCATCCTTCTCTAGTTCCCTGTTGTCCGAGCTCCTTGAAAGCATTTTGGGCTTGTGTGGTTCACTCATATGATTTGCAACAAGGAATTTATAGAATTCGTCATTAGAGGTACCGTTGGAAGGAGAGAAGGGACGAGTGGCAAGTAGAGAAGTCAGGATATGTGTTTGTAAGCTCTCTTGAAGTGTGTGTAAGAACGGGAAGTACTATTTCCATATCCCCTCACAGCCCCCTAAGGAGAATATTGGCTGACTAGTCTATTTTTAGCTATGACCCTATGACTAAAAAGAAGATGGTATTTTACTGTAATACCGCCTGGCCTATGTATGTTAAGCTCAGAGGAAAGACGCTCCTGAATGGCTCTCTTAGAGTTCTTCCTCCCGTTCAGTTACCACCAAACAGGGCATTTTGATTTGGCTCTAGCTGTAGAGAAGTTTTTTGGTTCAGTCAGTGAAGCCCCAACTTTTGAGGAAGAATGAATGCTAACAGAGGTACTCTTAGCTTCATTTAGTGTTTCTATTCTTTCTGAATGTTTGCCTAGGAAGATGGGAGATACTTCTTTTTCCAAAGACAGTCCATTAGGACATACTTTGAATAAATGCGGCAGAGGGCTAAAAAGCAACCAGAGAAAAAGCCTGTTTTGCAGGAGGGAAGACAGGAGATGGAGATAAAGGAATGTTAGTCCAAACTTTGAGTCTACCTCCACCCTTGCTGGGGGCACCCCTGCCACCTCTGCCACCACCTCCTCCACCCTCCTGTTTCCGTACCACCTCCGGTTTGGCTAGCACAGCTGGCTCCTTCATTATCCTTGGTGCTTCCGGTGCCATGGGCTCCTGCTCCCCCTACCTTCACCATCAAGGAGCAAAAAGCACCCCAAGCTGTTGCGCCCCCTCTATATGAGGTGCAAACTAAAGTGCCTCCTAAATCAGCATGAAGGAGTCCAGGAGCTCCCCTAGACTCAACCCACCTACTTCAGATTTCCCCCCAGGAGCCCCAGTGTAAAACTGACAGTGGGGAACAAACTGATGGACTTTTTAGGGGACACAGGTGCAGCATACCTGGTATTAAAGCAAATTCAAAGTTGCTGAGTTAATTAAAAAAGACATGTCTTTGGAGTTTTCAGAATTAAATACAAAATTCATTCTACCAAGGTTTGCTAAAGGTCAAGTAAGTTCATGTTATCTCTGTTGCAATTGGTCAGCAAAAAGATGACCCAAAGTGATGGCTAATTTAGTCTCTCTCATGAAGTTTTCATGGGTAATTGTTTAAAGCCACCTGGGTGGCTCAGTGAGTTAAGCCTCTGCCTTCAGCTCAGGTCATGATCTCAGGGTCCTGGTATAGAGCCCCGCAGCGGGCTCTCTGCTCAGCAGGGAGCCTGCTTTCCCCTCTCTCTGCCTGCCTCTCTGCCTACTTGTGATCTCTTTCTCTCTGTCAAATGAATAAATAAAATATTTAAAAAAAAAAAAAGCAAGATGATTTCTAAAAAGGTTTATAGGTAATTTTTTTTTTAAGATTTATTTGAGAAAGAGAGCAGGAGCACATTCAAGAGCGGGGGGGGCGGGGGGGGGCGCGGGGGAAGAGGTAGGGTGGGGGTAAGGGGGTGCGGTTTGCAGAGAGAAAGAGAATCCCAAGCAGACTCCCCACAGAGCCCAGAGGCAAACAGGGGTTTGAGATCATGACCTGAGCAGAAATCAAGAGTCAGACACTGAAATCAACTGAGCCACCAGGCTCCCCTAAGAGTAAAGTTTTAAACAGCTTTCAAAATCTTTGGTAAATACTTTGAAATTCCACTAGTTAAATAACAAATTGGCTTGAATTCATTGTATATGTAAGTCTTTTCCAAATAAGATAAAATACTGAAACATTACTTACTAAACATAGCTTTATCTGCTTTTGGCCTCTTATTACAAAGAAACTATACATAGTTGGGTCTACTAGTAAACATATTTTATGCTTCATTGAAAGTTATACTATGAAAAAATATATTCCTAAAAATTATGAAATATATTCATAAATTTATCAATCTAAAGAATTCTGGTTGTAACAGTTCACAGTCGGTTATTAAAGTTTTCACTGGATGTAATTAAGACTGCTAGACGTGATAAGGAGAGCAACTCTCTATGTAGGGAAAGTAAGATGTGCTTTTGATAAGAAAAGGTTAGGAGAATGGGAGTACAATTTTGTTGAGGAAGAAGAAAGTAGTTCTGTCCCAAAACGAGACTGGTTAGACAGAGAAAACTTAGGATAAAATCTGAATGTAAAAAAAACAAAAACCAAACCCTTGTGGAAGGTTTGTGAAGGGGAATCTTTGGAAAACAGTTTTGTGCATGTTCAAGAGTGACTAGGATTGGAATGAATGAATTTTAAAAGGACACTGGTATAAGATTGGAATTTGGGGTTTTTTTTCTTTCTGTAAAAATGACAAAGTTTTCTTAGGTTATTGGTCTATTGTAAACAAAGTTGGTTTTTTTTTTAATGTGCCCAAAAAACCAGTTTCCATGTTTTGTCTTATCGGGTCTTTGATTAAGAAGACTAAAACTTCTCATTATTAAAGATGCTAAGTTTTGCTAACAACTATGTAACCTATAGAATCTCTTATTGCCACTTGGGTTAAATAAATAATTAAATGTTATATTTTATATTGATTTGTAATTCTATCTAGGCATGCTTCTTTAAAACCTGAGGTTTTGGGGCGCCTGGGTGGCTCAGTGGGTTAAGCCTCTGCCTTCGGCTCCGGTCATGATCTCGGGGTCCTGGGATCGAGCCCCACATCGGGCTCTCTGCTCAGCAGGGGGCCTGCTTCCTTCTCTCTGTCTCTGCCTGCCTCTCTGCATATTTGTGATCTCTGTCAAATAAATAAAATAAAATCTAAAAAAATAATAAAATAAAGTTAAAAAAAAATAAAACCTGAGGTTTTAAAAAAAATAATTAATTAAAAAAATAATAAGAACTGTGGTTTTCAACAATACCTCCCTAAAATTCAAATTCTAAATGAAGTCTTTTTGACTGATCAGGCTTGTTTATTTAGTTTGTCAAATTACACGGGAAGCACTGTCAAACAAATGATAAACCTTCTTAGGTTATACTACACGGGCAAATGCTTTAACTGTCCTAGAATTTTTTAATTTTATTTATTTGAGTGAGAGAGTGAGAGAAAGAGAGAGTATGAGGAGGGGGAGGCATAGAGGGAGAAGGAGAAGCAGGCTCCCCTCTGAGCAGGGAGCCCAATACAGGACTCAATCCCAGGACCCTGAGATCATGACCTGAGCAGAAGGCAGATGCTAAACCAACTGAGCCACTCAGGCACCCCTCCGCCCTAGAAATTATATGAAATTCTTAAAGTTCTAATATGTCCTGGTATGAGGCCATCACTTGACATTCTACTTACTGAAATGCCATATGTCACAGAAAGAACTGGATCTCCTTATCAACTGCATTATAATGAACTCATCAGATCTTTAACCAGCCCATCTCTGAGTCTTTTGTCATTTACAATTATTGTTCTGATGCTCTTGCAAAACATGTTTCTTCTTCAAGGAAACTCATGAAAAGGACTTTTGACAAATATGGGTTTCTGATATCCTTAAATCACAAAACTAAGGGACGCCTGGGTGGCTCAGTTGGTTAAGCGGCTGCCTTCGGCTCAGGTCATGATCCCAGTGTCCTGGGATCGAGTCCCACATGGGGCTCCTTGCTCAGCAGGGAGCCTGCTTCTCCCTCTGCCTCTGCCTGCCACTCTGCCTGTGCTCGCTCGCTCTCTCCTCCTCTCTCTCTGAAAAATAAATAAATTTAAAAAAAAAAAATCACAAAACTAAACTGGGTAAGAATTTCCAAAACTAATGGAAAAGTTGCAAACAGAACAAGATTTAGTAACAAGGAAGTGAATGAATTGAGGAAGATGATTATAGTTTTTATGACTCTCCTTTGAAACACTGTTCTCTCATGTTTGCTCTTCCAGATTTAAGGACATTTTTTTTTTCTCTTAAAATATCTATGACTTACAGAAATATGTTAAAATAGTCCTTTATGAACAAATGGAAACCTTAATCTTTTCTCCCAATCTGAATCTTCTAGAATTCAGAAACTCTCAGTAAGTATTCTCTTTCATGACAATTATAATTGGTGACATACGTTTAATAAAAATCTGTTCCCCTTATAACAGAACACCACTGGAAACACTGGTTATATTACCAAGACTTTGTGTGGAATGTCATATTTGACAGAGACATACATAGACTCAGATAGGACCACATACTTTTAAGGAACTGAAATTGACTTCATGCAGCCAACAGAACCCCCTGAAGATGTGCCCGGATACTTTGCTTACAGAGTTCCCAGCAGCCTTACCAAGTGAGTCAAGAATGTCACTTCCTGGCAGATGCAGGACTTAGGATGCTTGGGGGACCTCAAAAAGAGAGGAATTCACTCAAATCTACAGGTATTGCAGTAGGATCTGATAGCAAGTATTCGACTTGACTTCTCACCTTGAGAGGCTATTAAAAGTTCAATCTGAAATTCCTTATAAAAAATTCCAGCAAGGGGCATCTGGGTGGCTCGATCAGTTAAGCATCTGCCTTCAGCTCAAGTCATGATCACAGGGTCCTGGGATGGAGCCCCACATCGGGCTCCCTGCCCAGTGGGGAGCCTGCTTCTACCTCTTCCTCTGCTGCTCCCCCTGCTTGTGTTCTGTCAGATTAAAAAAAAAAAAAAAAAAAAAGTTCCAGCAAAGGAGATGTAAAAGAACTTATATGGCCAATTACTATTCTTTTTTTTTTTTTTTAAAGATTTTATTTCTTTATTTGAGAGAGAGGCAGTGAGAGAGCATGAGCGAGGAGAAGGTCAGAGGGAGAACCAGACTTCCCGTGGAGCTGGGAGCCCGATGCGGGACTCGATCCCGGGTCTCCGGGATCATGACCTGAGCCGAAGGCAGTCGTCCAACCAACTGAGCCACCCAGGCGTCCCTGGCCAATTACTATTCTTGCTGTGCTTATGTAACTAATTAGGCCAAGTTTGTTAAAAACTGGATTTGTTTTACAAACTGATCTTACTATGGCTTTGTTGGAAATGAGGGTGATTTTAGAGAGAAAAATGATGTCTCAATAACACACTTTTGTGGATGTTAGATTCTAGTTTTGATTGTCTTTAAAGGTTTCTTGTTCACCTAACCTACACAGCTTGAGGCAAACTTCAGAGAAATTGCCACAATAACTCACATATAGACAATCTTCGTGTCTGTCACTCCGTGAGGATAATAAAAGGACCCATGGGCATATAACTGAGCAGTTGGACAAGGAGAGGCACTTGCTCATTAGGAGTTCTTAACACTCCCTTCTCAGTCCACATTAAGCCTGCGGTGGCCCATTGGACTAACTCTCTCATATTATTCACCAAGGTCACATAGGACCTCCCTGAGGAAACACAAGATGGAGGTGAATATTTCTCTGGGTATACTTTGCTCCCCTCATGGGAAGGTGCAGCTCATCGCCATGTGTTTCCCTTAGGAAAGGAACAGATAAACGCCACCCCCACCCACATCTCACTCCACGTGTGGGAAATGAAGAACACGGCAGAACTGAGTAGCTAACTGCTGACCAAGTCCAATGGAGTAAAGCTGCTCTCCTATGCAATGAAAAGCTAGACAGTATTCGGGGATCATCTCAGCCAATTCCTGACAACTATGTAACTCAACTATCACCTTGATAGATTCTATGTGGTCGGGATGGCAAAAATGGCTCCTTAAAAACCACAGAGTGTACCCCACTCTATGGGGTTAGCTATGGACTTGTGGAAATAATGGATGGCTTTCCCTTCCTTAGGATTGGATTAGTTGATGTACTTGGGGATGAGCTATCTCCCACTGATTAAATTCAAGTTAAATTCCAGCAATTTCTCATAACTGGGGTATTGTTAAAGGTCAACTTCAGGCAAAGAGGGCTTCTTTTTTTTTTTTTTTTTTTAAGATTTTATTTATTTGACAGTCACAAGTAGGCAGAGAGAGGGGGAAGCAGGCTCCCCGCTGAGCAGAGAGCCCAATGTGGTGCTCGATCCCAGGACCCTGGATCATGACCCAAGCTGAAGGCAGAGGCTTAACCCACTGAGCCACCCAGGTGCCCCCAAAGCGGGCTTCTTGACGGTTTTATCCCTTAGCTATATTTGTCCCAGGAGCTGCCTCTATCAATGTGGGGGGCTTTAGCCAAGCATACAACAGCCACCTTTGTGCAAACCCAGCATGCAGCCACTCTCCTAAATGATGAAACCACAGCAATTCAAAAGGAAGCCCTTCAAAACTGGACGGTCCTTGACATTTTGACTGCAGCCCAAGGAGGAACCTGTGCTCTCATTAAAACAGAATGTTGGGTCTCTATTCCAAATTACTCAAAAAAATGTAACTGAAGCCGTGAAAGATTTAAGCAAACACATAACTGCTACAGATGCCCTACTTCTAGATCCTTTCAGCAGCTGACTAAATTCGATTCCTTTTGAATGGAAATATGCCCTGCTAAGCATGGCTGTATTTCTTGTTCATCTCTTTGGTTGTTGTTTGACTCTGTATTTGTCACACAGAAGCCCATGCTTGTACCGGCTCAGAGATGCCCTCGCCGTCCTCCTCAGCAGGGACACATGAAACCAAATTCTCCTAACCTGTCAAAAGCTTCCATTCCAAAATTCCCACATTAACCCTGGTCCGCGGTAAGTAGTTACAGCAGAAGTGACCGTCATCTGTCCTCCTTCCATTGAAATGGAATGATGAGGTGACAGGATTTGAAGAAGGACCCAGTCTTTGCCATGATTGACTCCATTTTGCCTTCAACCTTTTCTGCTTAATGGCTTTGTTTTTCCCTCCAGCTTATCTGTTAACTCAGGCAAAAACCCAGCAGGCAAAACATCCTGGGATGATGTTTGGTGATGGGAACCAAAACTACCCCCTCAAGCAATAAAACTACTCCCCTGACGCCAGCAAGACCCCACATGATCTACCCCAAGACAACAGTCAACCTGACCTTTGCTGCTGCTGCCAGTTCCTACTGATCTTTGTTCCGAGTCTTCCCCATATAAAGTCAGAAGTATTCTCAGCACTTTGGAGACATTTTTAGGACATTAGTCTCTGTCTTCCCAGTGTTGACCTCACTGAAATTCCTTTCTTGTTTCACCACCATTAGTCTCTGGGCCTTTAGATATTTTTAGTGGCAAGTGGCGGAACCTGGTCTGTTTGCCCCCAGGTGTTCTTGCACCCTTGAGCTCCCATAACAAGATGAGGGAAATAAATGTGATTTTAGAAGATCTGCCTAACTTCATGACCAGTACCTTCTAACTGATACAAAGTCATGCATGGGTAGAACAGTCACTGAAAGTGTATGACAGAACAATGGATTTTAATGTATCAAAGTAAAAAATTAAACAAAACACCTCAGTGACAGGATATCAGATTCCATATTGTGACTAAGCTTTAAGAAAATATGACTTGTGGGGCGCCTGGGTGGCTCAGTGGGTTAAGCCTCTGCCTTCGGCTCAGGTCATGATCCCAGGGTTCTGGGATCGAGCCCCGCATCGGGCTCTCTGCTCAGCGGGGAGCCTGCTTCCCCCTCTCTCTCTGCCTGCTTGTGATCTCTCTCTCTCTCTGTCAAATAAATAAATAAAATCTTTAAAAAAAAAAAAAAAGAAAATATGACTTGTATAGTTTTGGAATAATATCAAAGGAGACATTAAAAATACTGCCGCCCTTTTCTGTGTGAGGCTGGATCTTCTTCATAGATTTCAACAAAACAACACTGGAACAGATTGAAAAAAGAAACATATATGAAAATCCAGCTGCCTTCTACTGTATTAACCTTCTACTGTGTTCAGAGTAAAGAGATTTGCATACGTAAAATAATGCCATAGCTGTTATCGGTTTATTTTGGAAATAGTTTTTTTCAATAAGAAAGTATTTAAATTAACAATGGGTTTATTATTTTAAATATTTAATGTTTTAAATATCTCAATATCAATTTTTTTAATAAAATATTTTATTTACCAGAGAGAGAGAAAAAGAGAGCACAAGCAGGGGGAGCAGCAGACAAAAAGAGAAGCAGGTTCCCCAATGAGCATGGAGCTCAATGCAGGACTCGATCCAAGGACCCTGGGACCATGACCTGAGCTGAAGGCAGATGTCTAACTGACTGAGCCACCCAGGCATCCCTCAGTTTTAATTTCTAATCCAGTAAGCATCAATAGCTAAAACCCAAATATATAAAACTCCTTGGGGTTCTCAATATAATTGTGGGGCACAAACTTTTCCATGTCACTTGCTAATATTTTCATGTCCACCTCATCTCTCCACAGTCATCATGGCTTCTTCTGCATTACAGGCAATATTCTTATGATTAGTCCCATGTAACCTCTTAGCACCTCCATCAGCTTTGAAAAAATATGGTCAGATCACCTGAGGCTTGTGTTAAAAAAAAGTGGAGTCCAGAACTACTGAATCAAAGTCCTCGTGGGCTGAGGTCCCAGGATATGCATTTCAGCACATTCTCCAGGTAATACTTGTCTGCTTCTAGGTGAGACCCACTTAACCTAGATCATGCCTTTTTAGAAAATAATGTTTGTAGAGCTATTTGATTCACTATCTGTTTATAATGCCTGAATCATTTTATAGCAGCAGTTGGACAGCATTTACCTTCATTGTCAGAGACCTCTATCGAACAATAATATACCACTGCATGCATAAATTCATAGTAGAAGATAAACCTTCAAGGAAACCAAGTATAAATTCAGGGGAAAAGTCTACCCCTAAGAATTTTCTGCTTGCCATTTCCTCCCATGTTTCTCTTACTCTTCTCAATACAAACTAGGATCATCTGTGCTTTAAACAAATTGGTATCAGACATCTAAGCAAGATGAAACAGTATTTTCATAAGAGCATTTACTCACAGTCTCCACTTACCACAGGCTGGAAATGTAACAACAAAATTACATGTTTCCTCTGTGAACTGTGTTAATTGTTCTGGCGCTATTTAAATAGGAAGAAATGAAAGAATACAGCGAACAGTTCCCCAAAAAGAAAAAGGGAATCACCAGATCATTACACCTGAGATTACCCAGGCTGTCAAAACTGTTTGTAAATTAGAGAGGGTAATTTAAAACTAAAGCAGGATTATATTTGACTTGTAATAGATCTAAAAATACTAGAGGAAAGTGCAAGAGAAATTTTCTGGAGTTAGACACTGTGGCTGAAGTACAGCAATATGAACGTGGGTGTTACCACTTCCAAGCATTTGGAAACTACCACAGTGTCCCCACCACAGACTTGTTTAGTAATGAAACTGAACAAAGACAACATTTTTAACCTTTGGCAGAGCAGAGGGGCACAAAATTCTTTGGTTTTCCGATGAAATTTGAGGAGAAAGCCCCACGCATATGTCTGTTATACTCTGATGTGTTCATGATCTCCCTGGCACCCACTGAGGGAGCCCCCTGAGGTCCTGTAGACGTCAGGTGGAGAATGGCTGGGCCCCGAAGCACGCTCAAACGGGACCAGCTCACAGACCCAACTCAGTTTACAAGTAAGAGGCAAGATCACCTGTCAATCTTCACTGCCGCTTTAAAAACTTGGAGCTAACTTATTCATTGCCCAGTGCAGTGAAGAATTGCTAACGAAAATAAAAAGATGTTACAAGACACCAAAACATCATCTATACAACAAAAACAGTTTCTCTGTACAGTGAGAATATGCTCATCAGTCTACATTTTCTGAATTAATCCTAGAGTGGGCAAGTATGCTAAAACCAAAAGGTACACAATGTAATAAATAGTATAGAATTTATAAGGTGAGTGCGAAAGACTATTTTACAATCCAAGCTATGTTCTTGAATCACAAGAGTATCTTCCTATTAGCTTTTACTGTAAATTAAGTCTTTATAAATGACACCTGAACACATGCAGTGGCAACAATATACAGCATATGTAACACATTGTAAGTACAATCACAAATATGTCTAAATATTGTGAGCTAAAACAGAATCATCTTTCGTGTTCCATCATTTGGCAAAATACAAAGGCATATGTTTAAAGTGTGTGTGTGTGTGTGTGTATACATATATGTATTACCTTTTTTTTTTTTTTTTTTAAATTTAGAAGGCAAAATCTTTTTAACATACCTTAGCTGAAATTAAAGGGCAGGGCGGGAGGTGGGGTGGGGGGTGGAGAAAGGTTACATAGGTTGTCTTAATCCAAAATGTAAAATGCCTCATTCAATGTACTATACACATTTGGTCTACAACATTCAATGACTCTACTCTTTCATAGCATTTTGGGTCTAAAAGTTACATAGGTCAAATCTCCTAAGGATTATTACTTCATTTCAGTGGAATGTTGTTTAATGAGGGCACGGCAAAATTCATTTCACCAAAAGACTGCTCAAGGTTCCCACTGGAAGATCTCACATAGAGGAGGAAAAAAATGCTGAGCAGTCTGAGGATGGCAGAACTAGCAGGGAAAACTGTATCATAAGCATCACTGGAAATTAACTGGCTCCCTCTTTTTTTTTAAAGATTTTATTTATTTATTTGACAGGCAGAGATCACAAGTAGGCAGAGAGGCAGGCAGATAGAGACGGGGGAAGCAGGCTCCCCGCTGAGCAGAGAGCCTGACTCAGGGCTCATCCCAGGACCACAGGATCACGACCCGAGCTGAAAGCAGAGGCTTTAACCCACTGAGCCACCCAGGTGCCCCAACTGGCTCCCTCTTAAGTTATGACCTCAACACAAAGCAGTCCTCCCCTCACCTGTCTTGACCCTCTTCTTCCCCAGGCACTATACCAAAGCTTTATTCCCCATCTTTCAGGTCCTCTACTGTGGTCTTCAAACTGGTGACCCAAGGAAATTCGCAAGAGGTATGAGGGCAAAGGTTTTAGGTAACCTCTTTCCAAGGTCCTTAACTTCCAAATGCCCTCATCAGGCTTTCCCTTCATTTCCCACTTGCCTTTCCCTATCTGACTAAGAAAAGCAGGCCTCTCACTAATCCCAAATCAAGAGTAAACACCTCTGAGGCCAGGAACAGATCTATGTAGGAGAATTCCTGAGCTCAAATCAAGAAATATTCATGGATGGTTCCTCATTAAAGACATCCGAGTAACCAAGCTATAGCAAAGCCCATCCCTTCTCTAGCTAGCTATACAGAATTACAATATGAGGTGGAATATTTTCTCTCATAGGTTTGAAAATGAAGACTTGCAATTTTTCAACATTCTGGTGGAAGCGGGGGTTTACACAAGCAAAAACATTGAGGACTATCACCCAACTTCAGCTCACTCTTCACTGAATGAATGTCTTTTTCTCTATTTCTAGTTTACACTTTTCCACATCTCCTTCTACTGTACATTGTTAGAGCATCTCTCCTCACTGTCCCCAAGATCCCTGCCCCTCCACACCAATGACTTATTCTCAACCTGCAAACAAGCTCAAGTTTCCAAAACCCCATCTCAATGCGTATACACACACACACACACACACACACACACAGTGCCTTAAAAAAATTTCTTTTTGGACTTCATTTATTGAGAGAGAAAGAGAGAGAGAGATCACGAGCAGGGGAGAAGGGTAGAAAGAGAAGCAGGGAGCCCGGTGTGGGACTTGATCCCAGGACCCAGGCATCATGACCTGAGCCAAAGGCAGAGGCCTAACCGACTGAGCCATCCAGGCACCCTATTTTTTTTTTTTAACTTTAGAATAATCGTAGATTTATGGAAAAGTTGCAAAGAATTCCCATATACCTCCCAGTCAGTTTCCCCCTTTTCACACTTATAACACTATTTCTCATGGACCAAAACTGAGAAATCAACACTGGTATATTACTTGGAACTCCAGACTTTGTTTTGAATTCAGTTTTTCCATTAATGCTCTCTATCTGTTCCAAGAGCAAATCCACGGTATTGCACACTGTGTTCTGTGAGAGTATCTCCACCTTTCTTGGCTTTTCATGACCTTCACAGTTTTGAGTTCAGGCCAGGTATGCTGTGGAATGTCCCCCTCCCCTCCCCAACCAATCTGGGTTTATCTGATGTTTTCCCTTGGAGGAAAGGAGGGAATTACACTCCACCTCCTGTAGAGTGTGGGTGGTATCTACACATCCTATTTGGAATTCTTCTGTGGGAAGGATTAGCTTCTTCCCCATTTATTAATTCATATAATCATTTCTTTATATCAGTATGGGTTCATGGCTACTTTATCCTTTGGGTTATAGTTCAGTGCTACATGATTTATTTTATTCATCAAATTGTTCCAGCCCTGGCCATGGGGTGCTCTCAGGTTAGCTCTTTGTCCCTTTGATTTGCTCCCATACTTTTGTCTTTTGAGTACTTCCCTAACTCCTTGTCCTCTCCAAGATGTTCCAGGCTCATCGATTTTTCTCTACTCCGGTTCTAGAACCAGCCATTTCTCTCACATATCAGTTTCCTCTTCTTAAAAGCGATCGCCTGGGCGCCTGGGTGGCTCAGTTGGCTAAGCATCTGACTCTTGGTTTCAGCCCAGGTCATGATCTCGAGGTCATGATCTCAGACTTGTGAAATGGAGCCCTACATCGGGTCCCACACGGGGATCCCTGCTCATTTGGGATTCTCCTTCTCTCCCCCACTTTTCCCCTCTCCCTCTCTCTCCCTTTGCCCCATCCCCCTGCTCTAGCTCTCACTAAATAAATCTTTTAAGAAAAAAAAAAAAAAAGAAGAAAGAAAAAAGCTATCACCCAATCTCCTGCCATCCCAGCCAAACTTCTTAAATGAAGCTTCCTTGGTGATGTCAATGACCACCCTCCTTGAAGCTCTCCTCTGTGGACTTTTAGGATGCCAGTCTATCTGGGGGGAACTCATTTTATAATCTTTCTGCTCACACATCCAGAATTCATTATAAGACATTAGAAAGCTTCACTCTCAGCCTCTGCATGTGGTCTTGGACAATATCATCAATGACTCTCCAAAAGTTTAACTCAGCCCAAACCTCTCTCCACAACTCCAAGTTCATTCTTTCCAGCTGCCCAGAAACATGATCCTGGGTATGAAAACGCACTTGGAAGGCTGTCCAAAATGTATCATTCACTTAGTGAAAACTATGTCACCCTGGAGATGCCAAGAAACACCTATCATTCAGCCTGAGCTGCTGCTTAGTCTGCAAAGGGCATTTTCTTTATAAAGGACACAATGTCTCCAACCCCAAAGAAGGGATGGGAAAGAATTGAGAGAGGAAGGCTGAAGTTGGTTCCATTCTTGTAAATAAAAGCAGAAGGCAGAATTTAAAAAGGGCTTCTAATCAGCGGATCAGAAGGACATGAGTAACAAAACTAAAAAATGTCATTATCTTTTTTTTTTTTTTTGAGATTTTATTTATTTGACAGAGACAGAGGTCTCAAGTAGGCAGAGAGGCAGGCAGCAAGAGGGGGGAAGCAGGCTCCCTGCTAGGCAGAGAGCCCGATGCAGGGCTCGATCCCAGGACCCTGGGATCACGACCTGAGCCAAAGGCAGAGGCTTTAACCCACTGAGCCACCCAGGCGCCCCTGTCATTATCTTCATAACGTGTTTAACTGTAATGAACAGCAATCAACATCTTAACACCTGCTTCCTTACATTTCTGACTAGCAAAAAACAATGAGTGTGCACCACAACAGGTGGTGTGGGGAGTAGGGCCACCTTAAAAAAAAAAAAAGAGGAAAGACGACATGAGGTAAAGAGACAAAGTCAGCCTGAGAAACAGCCACAGGACAGGCAGTGACCCCCAGCAACTCAACAGGGCCAGAATTACTCAGACCCCAATTCCATCAACCCATTCCTCTCCCCCTGGTTCCTTGGTTATCCACCAGTATCCATCATCCAAACTAAAGATCAGTTACTCCTTTTCCTGGTTCCTTCTCCACAAGTAATCACCACCCAAATCACGGAGGTCTCTGGAGATAGTAAAAATGCAGAGGTGCAGGGATACAGGGATGGGGATCTCTTCACTTGAACTACTTCTCTATTATTTTCAATTTAAAGATTTTTATTTATTTTCAGATTGAGTGAAAGAGAAAGCACGCACAGGAAGGGCAGAGGGGAGAGAATCTCACGCAGACTGTCCTCAGTGAGGAGCCAGACGCAGAGCTCGATCCTATGACCCTGAGCTCATGACCTCAGCGGAAACCAAGAGTCAGACATGTTAACCGAATGAATGCGCCACCCAGATGCCCCTCTATTATTTTCAATTTACACTAGTCTCTAAATGCTTTATCTTCCCCTGGGCTGAATATGCTTTCACCTCCTGTTTTATAAAAATATTTAATGACATGGGAAGATATTATAATATAGTGTAAGGTTTGGGGGGGGGGGAAGCAATCACAATACAGTGCATTTGTTAGGAACCCGCTTCATCAAAATTTACTTGAATATGCATATTAAAAAGTTTGACTGGGCCTCTGTACCAAAATGCTTGCCATAGATATTTCTGGATGAAAGGAGCAAATGGTTTGTCTTATTCTGGGCACCTAAATATCTTCTAATTATTATAAAATGAACATATAGCTGCATTCCTAGCCTTTAAAACAAAACAAAAATCACAATTATTATAAAAAATAAACTATAATCAGGGGTGCCTGGGTGGCTCAGTCGGCTAAGCAGCTGCCTTTGGCTAACTAAGGTCATGATCTCAGGGTTCTGAGATGGAGCCCCACATCAGGCTTCCTGCTCAATGGGAAGTCTGCTTCTCCCTCTCCCTCTACTGCTCCCCCAGCTTGTGCCTCACTCATGAACATGCACATACTGTCTCTCTCAAATAAATAAATAAAATCTTTGAAAAATGAAATAAATAAACTATAATCAAATTTCAGTTCCAGAAAGGAGACCAAGGTCATCTAATCCACATCTCTATGCAAGAATGCTCTCTCTACCTAGACTAGTCTGTTTATGAATCTCCAGGAACATCTATTATAAGTAAAAAGGCAGCCCCTCCCACTGGACGAGACCAGAGACCAGAAAGTTCGGTGCTCCACAGACCTAAAATTGGCTTCCCTGCAGCTGTCATCCATTGGTTCTATTTCTGCCCTCTTGATCCTAATGTAGCTGTCCAGCTTTCTTATGCTTACTGTTTGAGGGTATTTCTTATTCTTCTTCCCTTATACTTATGCATGTTTTTAAATTTAAAATGCATCTAAAATAAAATAAAATGTATCTACTGTAAGGGTATTGTGTTGGGTGAAGCCGGTCTGCTGGATCTTTGCCTTGTAATTGAAATGTTCAGTCATTTATTTTAATTATTGATGTTGTTGGGTTTAAGTTCTACCAACTTGCTCTTTGTCTTCTATTTTCCCTCGAGATTCCTGTTGGGCCTTTCCTGCATTCTTTTGCAGATTTTCAGGCCCCACCCAAACCTACAGAATCAGAAAATGTGGGTGTGGCCCAACAACTGGCATTTCCACAGGGCCATCTAGGTGATTCTGTTTTACACTAAAAGTTTAGAAACCCCTGCTCTAGGGCTAACAGAATGATGCATCCTTAACGTACCAAATTCTATTTAGCGTCAATCTTATACCTAGTCCCAGCTGACACTTTTATCATCTAATTCCTTTTGGAAATTAAAAATAATCACAAGGTCTTCTAGAACCCCTACCATTCTCTTACTTAGTTCAGATTCTTTCTCATACAACATGATGGGTTGGTTTTTTTTTTTCAATAGCTTAAGAATTCTTTCTCTTGCCAACCTCTCCCCACTTAGCCTTCAACACTACTGCCAGAATATATCATTCCTAAAATACACATCAGATGTTATTACTCTCTTGTGGGGAAAAAAGGAGAAGAGAAGATAAAATACGCATTGCCTGCAGCCTTCAGGATGAAGACCATACTTCTTGCAGGGACATCCAATGCCCATCCCCGTTGGGTCAAACTTCAGCAACCCTTCCCCTCGGCCAACCCCCTCCACTACTTCCTCAGCTGATCGCCACAGACACCCTCCACCAGACGCCTCTCATGCTAGCCATCTTCGAACAAGAGTATTTTCTTCCATGGAATGCTCTTTCTCCCCTCTCCAGCTGGAGATCCCCTACACCATTTTTCAAATCCCAACCAACGCAGGTTTTCTCAGAGCCTCCTCTGCTATCTTAACCTTCAAGCTCTCCCACAAGCTCCCAGCTCTCCTGTACATCAAGTCACGAGGGGGGACAGGATCAAGGGGAAAGTGTGCTCGTTAAAGGCAGCCAAAAGATAATGCTGCTAATAGATAATGACTGACACAGAGGACTGTGAGGAACTCCCACTCTTGGCAGCTGCGAGACTACTTCCAACACCTGGGCCCAAGGAAGAGCTCTGCCCCCAACCAAAAGAACCTAAGAAGCCCTCTTCATTATGTAATCGCGGGACTCTGCCCTACGTCCACAAATGGAGATCACTGAACTACTGTCAACATTTCAGAAAGTCCAAAGGAAATCACATGTTTGCCCACGGAAAGTAGGAGCAGGACTCTGGTTTGGGCCTTCCTGGAGGGTATGCCAATTCCGTGTGGTAACACTGGGGAGCTCACACTCACCAGGAAGTCTGACTGACAAGCTTATGTGGTTTGATTACTTTAAAAATGGGAAGACAGCAAAGATGTTTAAATGGAGTTTCCTTAGTAGAGGGGTTCTTTCAAAACATGGGGTCCAAAGGAGAAGGGAGAAAAAAATAACAGAAAATAATAATAATTGAAAACACACCATAGAGGACATGACTTAGAAGACAGGTACTTCACAGATGTAAACTAATAATGGGAACCATTCAGATCCTTCAGACTGAGCCCTAGTCCACAGCCTTGACTTTAAAGGAGAATCAGCTGGGGATACAGAAACATTCCTGACACTCGGGGCCACACCCCAGGCCAATGACTGGAGGTGGGACGCTTGTGTCAGTATTTTTAAAATCTTCTCTCCTGGTAGGGGCTCCTGGGTGGCTCAGTGGGTTAGAGCCTCTGCCTTCGGCTCAGGTCATGATCCCAGAGTCCTGGGATCAAGCCCCACATCAGGCTCTCTGCTCAGCAGGGAGCCTGCTTCCCCTCTTCTCTCTCTGCCTCTCTGCCTACTTGTGATCTCTGTGTGTCAAATAAATAAATAAAATCTTTTAAAAAAAAATCTTCTCGGGTAATTTAATGTGAAGCCAAGTTTGAAAACCTCTGCTTTTTTTTTTTTTTTAAGATTTTATTTATTTATTTGACAGATCACAAGTAGGCAGAGAGAGAGGAGGAAGCAGGCTCTCCGCTGAGCAGAGAGCCCGATTCGGGACTCAATCCCAGGACCCTGACATCAAGCCCCAAGCCAAAGGCAGAGGCTTTAACCCACTGAGCCACCCAGGCGCCCCTGAAAACCTCTGCTTTTTAGCCTTGCTACCTCACGTGAGGGCGGCAGAGCAGCAGCAGTGGCAGCCCTACATGGGAGGCTGCTTAGAAATACACAATCTGGAGGGCTCGGGTCATGATCCCAGCGTCCTAGAATCGAGTCTCACATGGGGCTCCTTGTTCAACTCAGAGCCTGCTTCACCCTCTCCCTCTGCCTGTAGTTCCCCCTGCTTATGCTCTCTGACAAACAAAATCTTAAGAGAAAAAAAAAAGATCTCATCTCCCCACATACAAAAAGTGGTTATATCTACTACTGATGTTTGCCTGTGATAGCCAGGCTTTTCCTAAATGTATTTTTTTTTCCTAGCCAATGTTTGAATCCAAACAATTCAAAACCTAACTTGAGGCATGAGTTTTGCATTCCACTTGGGGGCAGAGCCTCTTCAAAAAATCAGGGGGCTCGGCAGAGGGCCTGCTTCTCCCTCTGCCTCTGCCTGCCACTCTGCCTGTGCTCGCTCCCTCTCCCTCTGTCTCTGAAAAATACATAAATAAAATCTTTGGGTGTCTAGGTGGCTCAGCGGGTTAAAGCCTCTGCCTTTGGCTCAGGTCATGATCCCAGGGTCCTGGGATCGAGTCCCACATCGGGCTCTCTGCTCAGCAGGGAGCCTGCTTCCTCCTCTCTCTCTGCCTGCCTCTCTGCCTACTTGGGATCTCTGTCTGTCAAATAAATAAATAAAATCTTTTAAAAAAAAAAATCAGGGGGTTTCATTTGAGGTCCTGAGTTCTGAGCTCCCACGTAGGTCACACGCCAAACAGGCAGATTAAAATGAAATCCAAGCAGCATTTATTAAGCATCTATTATGCCCAAAGCCCTGCACAACCCAATAGGCGAGCTTTTTTTAAAATTTTTTAAATGTATTTATTTGTCAGAGAGAGAGGGGGAGAGAGAGAGCGAGCACAGGCAGACAGAGGCAGAGGGAGAACAGGCTCCCTGCCCAGCAAGTAGCCCGATGTGGGACTCGATCCCAGGATTCTGGGATCATGACCTGGGCAGAAGGCAGCCGCTCAACCAACTGAGCCACCCAGGCTTCCCCCAATAGGAGAGCTTTAAAAATCCTTGTCTTCTAAGTACTTACTAGCTCAGGGAAAGGGCATTTTTCTATGTCCTAAATATCTTGAAAATAAAACAAATGTAAAGAACAAAAAGTTGATTAACAACAAATTATATCTCTTCATGATCAAGGATTTCTAAGTCCCGGAATTAATTAGTTCTAAACATATGTTTAAAGATTCCTTTAAGACACTTAGACCAGTTAGCTCACAAGTGTTGCTCATAGTCTCAGAAAGGAGGCGACTTCCTGGCTAAGAACTCTTCCAGTAGTCAAGGTGAGAACTCTCAGCTGGGAACTCAACTCCCAGTTGACAGACTAGTTAGTGCCCTTTAACATCTCAAAGCCAGCTGGCCTCCTGCCTTAGAATGATTAACAACTTAATGGGCCTCTAAGCAACTTCCACTTGGAAATTCAGAGAAAGATGACTTTCCGCCAAATACAAAATGCCCTCAGTGTGTGTGCTTGAGATGTTTAGTAACAGTCCTCAATACCAAAGTCTGGGCACAGTGGCGAGGAGGGTGCTGGAATCATTTTGGTAGTGATATGAACTGTGAGTGTTTGCTGAGCACCCACGGTACACAATGCTTTGTCCGTATTCAATTAATTCCCACCACAAGCCATTCAACCAAGTACAGTTTCACCATCCCTGCTTTACAGAGAATGGAACTGGGTGATTTCTCAGTCACACAGCTGGTAAGTGGCGGGACTGAGCTATGACCCCCGCTCCGGGAACCCTTGCTCTTCATCACTGTGCCAACTGGCCTCCGGAGAAGCTACCGTTACACTGTCAAGCCGTCAGTCACTGGATCACTTTTTCGGTCTTTTAGGAAATACTTTTCCTGACATCTAGCTATGTTTCATCACAGCACTCCCAAATTTGACCTTACTTTTTGAACTCGGCTAGACGGCTTCTGCAAAAAGCAAATAGGGATATATTACCACAGTTCGTCTGGTCTGGCATTCTCCAGGTGTGCCTGGGGGTTGAAAGAAATTCCAGGGGTGCCTCGCTGGCTCAGTCCTTAAAGCATGTGACTCTTAACCTCAAGGTCGTGAATTCAAGCCCCACATCGGGCGTGGAGCCAACTTAAAATAAAAATAAATATTTTTTTAAAAAGAAATTTGGTATCTGGGACCACAGCATCTACCATATTTTAATGACCAAAGATGATAACAATAATTATATATATATATATGGCAAGTTGAGGTGAACATGGAACTCCAGTGTGGGTTTTTTTTTAACCTAATGTTTCAGATGCTTGGAACACTCAAGTTTCCTGCCATGAAGATGTGGTTAAGAGATGCCTGCCTCCCTCCTGGCAGAAAGTCTGTTTTTAAAGCTCTAAGCTAACCTGATGAAGGCTGAGGGAGAACAGTAAGGCAGTTATCGATGGTGGTGTCGTGGAGGACAATCACTTTATGAAGAGAAAGTGCTTTCAGAATAAGAACTTGGCTGAAACAATTTCAACTAACAGCAGTTCTCTCTCCTCTCTATCCCTCTTCTCTCTCCTTTAATAAATGCACAGTTGCAGGGAGCCACACATGCAGGTTATATATTTCCAACAACCTTAAGTAAGTGGATCACAGATGATAAAATAACAAGCAAAAAAACCATTTTCTATGCAAACCATTTCCCTAACGCTCATACATTTATTCTCAGAGTTGAACCAAGTTCCTGGGAAATACACCATTTTGAACAGCCTCGCAGCCCACACGTAATATTTAAGCCCCAGTTTTTCCATCAGCTTTGATGACATCTACAGCATGCTGCCCCAAACATCTTTGGCAAGTGCCTCCTTTGTGCTCTGCTTACTCACTGCTGGCAGATCACAGAGCCGCCCATGGATGGCGCCCTCTTTGTGGGCAGTCTGAAACTGCCCTTGGGGGACCTGGGATTTCCAGAAGTTGTGTTACACACAAACTCCGCTTACAGCTCTGTCGAGATGTACCTATCCCATGGCCTTGTGTTTTCTTCATACCTCTTTCCTGTCAACAGCTGACCAAGGCTCTCTGACTATTACCAAGGCAGGGGTGCTGACAGCTCCCACCCAAGGGGGCCTGCTATCTTCTACAAGCCCCGCAGTCTTCAAGAAGTGCTGAACTGCTACTACTCCAAGTGGCTATTGCTTCTGGTTTCCACCTGGATCTGAGTTATCAACTCTTGAGGAATGAAGTCTTCCACACAGAAGGTTGACTATCTAACAGGTCTAACTCAGCCCAGTCCATAAATTGATTATTGTCAAGCCCCTGCTGGACCCCTCACTCAAAGCTCAGAACTGTTGTGGTCAGACCCTGCTCAGGAGAGGGCGAAAGGCCAGGAGAGAAATCACAGAGGAGTTTTCTAGGGACTAGGGTCATCATGCCATTCAGGCTGCGCCCTGGAGTTCCTGCCCACAGAGGTACACTGTTAAATAAAGGCTTCACCACATGCAACACTACCTCTTGAACTTGAGAGTATAAGACTCCAAGAAGAAAAACAAGAGGGAGTGGCTATTGCATAAGGAGCAGAGGAAAAACAAGAAAGGCCACTAATCTAATCTCTTCCTTATCTTATAGGTAAGAAACTCAAGCACCAGGGCTTCCCAGGTTTAAATAGACTTTAATATGATTTCTTAAAAAACATAACCACAATAATATTATCCCATCTAAAATGTTTTCTTTAAAAACATAAAAACAGGGGCACCTGGGTGGCTCAGTCGTAAAGCACCTGACTCTTAGTGCCTCACATCAGGCTCTGAAGTCCGCTCCAGATTCTCTACCCCACCCTACCCATACCCAGTCTCACCCAGTCTCGCATGCATGCTCGCTCTTTCTCTAAAATAAATAAAATCATCTTTAAAAATTAAAGAAAACACAATATTTTTTAATATTAATTACTAACATTAATAAAATTTTCCTTTAATAGCCTCAAATACCCAGTCTTCAAATTTAATTCGTATGCTTAGATCAAACAGGATTTTTTTTACTACAGGGTTATGTCTCTTGGGTTTTTAAATAGCCAATACGTGTTTTTGCCTATAGATTTGTTGGGGGAAAAAAAAGACTCCTTCCTGTAGTGTACTCAGGTTATGGATTTTGCTGACAGCATGCAGGAAGTGTCCTTAACACATTTTTCAGTCCACTGTGTTTCCCATAAGCTGACTCAATCAGATCCCTGTCCAAACGTCTGGAAAGACTGTTCCAGAAGTGGTCTGTCTACACCCCATTGAATCACATCAGGGTACACAACAGTTTCCTCTTGATAAAAAAAAAAAAAATCTTAACATTAAACAACAGGTACAGGTGTTATCCGCCACCCTAAACCGTCCTACGAAGAGCTTCTCACCAGTTTTTAACCTGATATTATCAGCTACTGGTGGTCACTGCCTATTCAGTTTGAGAATGCAAATACTGAAATGATAATATTTCAGTGCTATCACTCTATTTGTTAATATTTTTCTACAAGTAACTTTTCCTCCTTAATTATTTGGCTACCCAGTTTGTTCAGGAAACTAGGACAAATGCTTGATATCTTGTTTTCATTTTTTAAGAATTATGAGCTGGTTTCCTACCAGTTTCCAAAGGTGATTAATGGATGTTGTTTTAATTACCAGTTTAACGGGTGCCTGGGTGGCTCAGTGGATTAAGCCTCTGCCTTCGGCTCAGGTCATGATCTCAGGGTCCTGGGATGGAGCCCCGCATCGGGCTCCCTGCTCAGCAGGGAGCCTGTTTCCCCCTCTCTGCCTACTTGTGATCTCTCTCTCTCCCTCTGTCAAATAAATAAATAAAATCTTAAAAAAAAAATTACCAGTTTAAATACCTAGGTTTAAACATATTTGATATGTTTTAATCCCACTCAGTTTTATTCTTCTAAACTTTTATGCTACCATTTGGCTGCTGGGAAACCCTTCAAGTTGGTTTCGGAGTCTTTTTGTTACCACCCAAGTGGTCTTTAAGAGTGCACTGCTTTCTGGTAATGATGAGAAATTGTAGGCCCATGTCGTACATTTCTAGACCCAGACCTAAAATTGGTCTTCACTTCCATTAGACCTAGTTTCTTTTATTGGGAAGTGGTATGTAAAATCCACACTGTGGAATATGGAAGAGAGCCTTGCTGCTGGTGTGGCCCTTTTTTAGTTTTTTCCCCACCAAGAGACAGAGGAAGAAAATGGAGGGATTTTGTTTTTCTTTTTTTAAAGATTGTATTCAGGGACACCTGGGTGACTCAGTCGGTTGAGCATCTGCCTTCAGCACAGGTTACCATCCCAGGGTCCCAGGATCAAGCCCCTTGTGGGTCACCCTGCTCAGCGGGGAACCTGCTTCTCCCTCTTCCCTCCCTTCTGCTTATGCTATCTATCGCTATCTCTCTCTCTCTCTCAAATAAAGAAATACAATCTTTTAAAGAAATAAAAAATAAAATAAGATTTTATTTCAGGCAACAGAGCATGCAAGCAGGGGGAGGGACAGAGTGAGAGAACCTTAAACAAGCTCCACGCTCAGTGCAGAGCCCGATGTAGGGCTCACTCTCACAACCCCAAAATCATGCATGACCTAAGCCAAAACCAAGAGCCAGATACTCAACCAACTGAGCACCCAGGTGCCCCAAAAATGCAATTTTTGAAAAGATAGTAGGCATCATTAGTTTCCATCCATATTTTTAATTAAATTTAGGATTACTGTGTTTTTACTTACCCTGTTTGATTTTGAAAACTTTGTTTCTTAACAGTAAAATAATACCTCTGTCATTACTAACCACTTTTGTTGAGAAAAGTTTACACTGTTTCACCAGATCACTTGAAATACAGATAGTCTTCACTTCGCAGAGTAATGAAGGACTATAAAAAGCTGAAATTCTGGTGGTGCCTGGGTCGCTCAATTGGCTAAGCTTCTGCCTTAGGCTCAGGTCATGATCCCAGAGTCCTGGCATCGAGCCCAGCATTGGGCTCCCGGCTGAGTGGATAGTCTGCTTTTCCCTCTACCCCCTCTCTGCCGGCGCTCATGCGCTTGCTTGCTCTAATAAATAAAATCTTTAAAAAAAAAAAAAAAAAAAAGCTGAAACTCTGCAAAAAACAATCCTAATAATCAATGCAGAAAATTACAATTGTTGGGGTATCTGAGTGGCTCAGCTGGTTGACCATCTGCCTTCAGCTCAGATCACGATCCTAGGGTCCTGGAATTGAGCCCTGCATCGGGCTCCCTGGTTGGCAGGAGTCTGTTTCTTCCTCTCACTCAGTGTGCATTCACTCTCTCTCAATAAATAAAATCTTTTTAAAAAATTACAACTATTCCATGTCCTTTACAAATTTCTGTCAAAATACTAAAATATATGCTATGAGTCTAAAGGTTTACAGGGAAAAAACTTCTATATAACTTACAAGTCACATAACTTACAAGTAACATATAAGTTATATATAAATAACATACAAATATATGAGAGTTTCTAGGAAAATGAAGAGTAAAACTAGTATTTATTAAATATGCTGTAATTTGGGGCACATGGGTGGCTCCATTAGTTCAGTGTCCAACTCTTGATTTCGGCTCAGGTCACGATCTCAGGGTCATGAGATGGAGCCCCAAGTTGGGCTCTGCACTGGGCAGAGTCTGCTTAAGATTCTCTCCCTCTCTCTCCCTCTGCCCCTTCCCCCCACACTCTCACTCTCAAAATAAAGAAATAAATAAAAAATAAAACTAAGATGTAAAACATTAAACACATGGAGAATTACAGGGTTTAATTTCTTTAAGAAAAAAACTTTCTAAGAGTATTCTGAACAGTGCCTGCAATCTTGTCACGTAACTCACAACACAAAGCGGACATCCCTCCTGCACCTTGCCAAGCCGTCATACTCCTCTAGGCATGGATTAACTTCCAACATTTTAACCTTGGCTCTTTCAGTGTGGTGCAATGTCTCAATGTGGTGAAGTAAGCGTTCCTTTAACATGAGTGCTTCTGGGCACCTCATCCCCCCGGGACATCACCCTCCTCCTCAGGACAACCTCTTTCTTTACTTAGGTCAACAAGCACCTCTCCACGGTGTTCCTCTGTGGCCGCACATTTCCAGTCAGACACTTCTTCTGTAGCTTCCTTTGTGCTCCTTCAGCATTCCTCTCTCGGCATGGTCACTTTCTTTTTTTCTGCACTTTCATATTTGTTGGCCAATTCTCTCTTTCAATTATCCTTTTCTGTGAAATGCCCCAGGGGTTTATCACTGGGAGACAAGGAGCCAACACAACTACAGGGACCAATCACCAGCAGACTTTAAAAGAAGTGACACAATTGGTTACCGATGGTGATGCCCTTTGTTATTTATACAGTGATTTGCGGAGTAATGAACGAGTTTGGACTTTATGAAAGTGCTGTGCTAACCGAAATTTGAACCACTGCGTTTCAGGACTGCTGTTACTGAAACCATGATAACGGAAATTTGTGCACACTGGAACTGTGCAAAGCAAGGACACACTATGATTCCTATCAGTAAAGACAAACCACCAGCCTGAGAAACTATTAGATTCATTTCTTTCATTGTTGCTTTCCACTTTTAAGGGCTGGTTTCACTCTCCATAATTTTAATTCTGCTTTATAATTATGTATAACATTTAGCAGTCCCAAGGTGAGCCACAGGACAAGGTATATTCAGGAAAATCTAGTTTCTATTTTTGTCCCCCCCATCAATTTTTGGGGTATCTATCATTCTGTTAATATAAGCAAATGCATATACATTTTCATATTCTTCCCTTACTGAATTTTACCATATATTTTTCTAAAGATTTTACTTACTTATTTGACAGAGATCACAAGTAGGCAGAGAGGCAGGCAGAGAGGCAAGGGGAAGCAGGCTCCCAGCTGAGCAGAGAGCCCAATGTGGGGCTCCATCCCAGGACCCTGAGATCATGACCCGAGCTGAAGGCAGAGTCTTAACCCACTGAGCCATCCAGGTGCCCCTTTACTATATTTTTTAAAGAATTATTTACTTAGGGCGCCTGGGTGGCTCAGTTGGTTAGACAACTGCCTTTGGCTCAGCTCACAGTCCTGGAGTCCTCCGATGGAGTCCCTCATCAGGCTGCCTGCTTGACAGGGAGTCTGCTTCTCCCTCTGGCCCTCCCCCCTCTCATGCTCGCTCTCTCTCTCATTCTCCTTCTCTTGAATAAATAAATAAAATCTTTTTTAAAAATTACTTACTTATTTTAGAGAGAGAGTGCACCAGCACATGGGCAGTGCAGCGCGGGGGGCAGAAAGAGACAGAATCTCCAGCAGACTCCCTGCTAAGCAAGGAGCCCCATTCCTGGGCTCAAGCCTGGGACCCTGATCATGACCTGAGCCAAAATCAAGAGTCAGATGCATGGGGTACCTGGGTGGCTCACTCGGTTAAGGGTTTGCCTTTAGCTCATGTCACGATCCCAGTGTCCAAGACTGAGCCCCGCACTGGGCTCCCTGCTCAGCAGGAAATGTGCTTTTCCCTCTCCCTCTGCCCGGCTCTCCTGCATTCTCTCTCTCTCTCAAATAAATAAATAAAATCTTTGTTGGATGGGGAGAATCAGATGCTTAGCTCACTTAGCCACTCAGGTGCCCCTTCTTTCTGTACCTTACTTTTAAAAAATGATGTATCTTAGAGATTACACAAAAGTACAGAATAAAGTCCTCATTTCATTTTATACCTTTATAATGCTCCATTATGTTGAAGTACCAGTTTTTTAAGTTTATTTGTTTATGTACGTGTGTATGTAATCTCCGCACCCAATGTGGGGCTTGAACTCAGGACCCTGAGATCCAGAGCTCCGTGCTCTTCCGACTGAGCTAGCCAGGTGCCCCAAAGTACCAGATTTCTTTTAAACCAACTTCCTAATCATATTTGGATTAATTATTTCATCTTTTGCTATTACATTTAGTCTGTAATGAATAAACTCATAGATACCTTTTTCTTATTGTTGTCAGTGTATCTTGGGGATAAATTCCTAGAAGTGAGCTGCCTGAATCAAAGAGTAAATCCAAATGTGATTTTGCTACTTCCTGCCAAACCCCCCTCAAAGGGTTATACCATTTTGCATTCCTGCCAGCTATGTATGAAAGTACTTTGTCCCCCTACAGTCTTACCAATAAAACATGTTGTCAAACTTTTTATTTTTACCACCCTGATATACAAGATATGAGAGCTTGGTGTAGTTTTCATTTGCATCTCTTTTATTTTGCATGACTGCACATCTTTTCTTATTAAAGGAACATTTTAAAAATATAACTGCTCTGACAGGTTTGATATTTTAGAACAAGAGTTTTCAAAGAAAATCGTCACTCAGGGCACCTGGGTTGCTCAGCCAGCTAGGCGTCTGCCTTGGGCTCAGGTCCTGATGTCCTGGGATCGAGCCCCACATTGAGCCCCGCATGGAGCCCCAAATCGCATCAGGTTCTCTGCTCAACGGGGAGCCTGCTTCCCCTTCTCCCTCTGCCTGCCTCTCTGCCTACTTGAGATCTTTGTCTGTCAAATAAATAAACAAAATCTTAAAAAAAAAAAAAAACAACTTTAACTAGGTACCCCTCATCAAACATAAAACCCAATGTTGTTTATGGATTAAGTCCAAGAACAAAGAGCCCAGAAAGGTAATTTGTCCAACGACAATGATATATCCCCCGTCCCACATGAGCAGAATAATTTCTATTCAGGATTAAAAATTGAGAAGTGAGCAGGCTTACTGTGAAGACTTCACACTGTGCAGTTTACTAAACAGATTCTGTCATGACAAAAAATGGAAATGTAAAATGAAAAATAACCCACCTTCAATGAGACATCATTAAAAAAAAAAATCAAATAATTCTGAGATTCTTTGACTGAAGCAATTATACTTCTAAACAAAAACCCCAATACAGAGGTTACTGGGGTGGCTGAGTCAGTTAAGCATCTGCCTTTGGCTCAGGTCATGATCCCAGGGTCCTGGGATGGAGCCCCAAGGTCTAGCGATGTCTGGGGATCGAGCCCTGGGGTCCTGGGATGGAGCCCTGAGTCAGGGCTCCTTGCTCAGCGAGGGGGTCTGTTTTTCCCTCTTCCTCAGCCTCTCCCCCATGCTTGCGAGCTCTCTCGCTGTCAAATAAATAAATAAAATCTTAAAAAAAAAAAAAAATACAACCACACCACTCCATAGCCTATTTCTTATCAAACCTCTCGGGAACCATTTACCTTTTCCCTTCCACCCACAATTAAGAGTGGAAGAGTCAACACAACCCGGGGCAGAGTACACAGTTGGTTCATCCTTGTTCCCCCACAGCACCGTGTGCCATAGACTCTCCATAAATACTTGGTGAGTTAAAGAATGAAAACACCCTCCCATAGCAACATGCCCAGACTTTTCCATGGAGGACCTTTCTCCTGAATTATAAGTTAGGGCAACTCCCTAGTAAACCTTTCAAATAAATTCAACCACCACCTCTTGAGTGCCCAGCCTGTGTCAGTGTCAAGCCCTGTCCTTGGCAGGGGCATGTAAAGATGAGTAACACACAGCCCTTGACACCCCGGGGGAATTCAGTCTAGTGTGAGAAACACAAACTATAAAGTACAATAGGAACATGCCACCACGGAGATAAAATGGTGTGGGAACACAGGTGAAGGAACATGTAATTATGCAGGGAATGAAGAGAAAAGGTGAGGTCAGAAAATCCACAAAAAAGGGGGGGGGGCGCCTGGGTGGCTCAGTGGGTTAAGTCTCTGCCTTCGGCTCAGGTCATGATCCCAGGGTCGTGGGATCGAGCCCCACATCAGGTTCTCTGCTCAGCTGGGAGCCTGCTTCCTTCCTCTCTCTCTGCCTGACTCTCTGCCTACTTGTGTGCTCTCTCTGTCAAATAAAAAGAAAAAAAAAAAAAAAAGAAAATCCACAAAGTAGCATCCCGGTCCCCTCCCCCGCAACACACAGGCTCCTCCTTGCTCTAAAAAGCTATGAGAAACTCCAAAATGATCACGTCGTTCTGCGGCAGATACCCCGTGACAAGTCTGCGGCGTGTCCCAGCTTCTCTCCCTTCAGCACCAAGTCCACAAGCAGCAGCCCTGTGGTGAGTGGGCACCTGCTCTGCTTGACCCTCTGCCAGGCACTTTATAGGTTCTTATTTAATCCTTACAATAACCTGATGGTTTGGGTGCTATCACCTCAGCTTTACAGATGAGGAAACTGAGGCACAGATTTTTTTTTCCCCCCCACCACACCTTATCTTAAAAGTGGGAATGCCAGATGCTGAGACCTGAGCCCAGTTCTGGCTCCAGAGCCCCCTGCCTTCTTCCCCCCTCTTCCCAGCCTCATTTCCTACCTCTAGGCTTCTCACACTATAAAATATCAGTAGTACAAAGTACTTTTAAAAAAATACTTTTGGGGCGCCTGGGAGGCTCAGCCATTAAGCAGCTGACTTCAGCTCAGGTCATGATCCTGGGGTCCTGGGATTAAGCCCTACATAAGGCTCCCACCTCAGTAGGAAGCCTGCTTCTCCCTCTCCCACACCCCCTGCTTGTGTTCCCTCTCTCGCTGGGTCTCTCCCTGTCGAATAAATAAATAAAATCTTTAATTTAAAAAAAAAGACTTTATTTATTTATTTGAGAGAGAGAACACAAGCAGGGGGAGTGGGAGAGAGAAGCAGGCTTCCCGCTGAACAGGGAGCCCCATGCAGGGGCCTCGATTATCAAAGGGGGCCCAGAGTATCAAAGTACTTTAAACTCTGTGAACACGAGTTGTTTTAAACCTCTGCTTTTGCCTGGAAAGCCCTTCAGTCACCCCTCACAAATCTTTTCTCTCTCCTAAGTAAAATCTTTAAAGAAAATAAAAAGAAAAAATAAAATTGACTTCCCTACCCTCCCAAGTTACTTGCTTTCTCAGATTAAAGGGAAATCTGATTTCTTCTCCCCCACCAGAACATAGGCTTCATGAGGGCAGGAAGCATAATGTCTATTCTGTCGCTGTACTTCCAATACCTACCCCTAGAACTTAGGGGTATTAATAAATATTTGCATACCTGCCTCCTTATACTACTAACTTCTTGGAAAAAAGACTGTCTTCACCAGTTCTGAATCCCCAACACAGGGGCGCCTGGGTGACTCAGTGGGTTAAAGCCTCTGCCTTCGGCTCAGGTCATAATCCCAGAGTCCTGGAATCAAGCTCTTTGTCAGGCTCTTCGCTCAGCGGGGAGCCTGCTTCCCTCTCTCTCTCTGCCTGCCTCTCTGCCTACTTGTGATCTCTCTCTCTGTGTGTTAAATAAATAAATAAATAAGATCTTTAAAAAACAAAAAGTCTTTGAATCCCCAACATATAACACATGGAACCACCTCAATAAATGTTTGCTGAATTGAAACCAAATTAAGGTTATGACAGGACCAACAGGATTTTTCCCTGGGGGAAAAAGTAGTTTTGGAAGATCATTCAAGGCATGGGACCAATATAGCCAGAAACACAGAAGCAGAAGGGGCAGCGCTTGGTGAAAAAGTGCTCTGCACAGCAGGGAGCCCGAGAAAGGTGAGGAAAGCACTGGAGAGGGGAGCAGCCCAGCAAGATGCAGTGAGACTTGGCAGTATTTCTCTTTAGGCAGCAATGATCTAGGCAAAGTTTTTAAAAGAGTTGTGGTTTGTTTTTTGTTTTTTTTAAGATTTTATTTATTTATTTGAGAGAGAGTATGAGTGAGAACACAAGGAAGGGAGGAGCAGAGGGAGGAGTTACAGACTCCCCACGAGCAGGGATGCGGGGCTGAAGGCAGAAGCCTGACCGACTAAGCCACCCAGGTGCCCCAAAGCAGTTGTGTTTGGGGTTTTGTTTTGTTTTTTAAGAGTTTATTTATTTATCTGACAGAGATCACAAGTAGGCAGGGAGGCAGGCAGAGAGAGAGGGAAGCAGGCTCCCAGCTGAGCAGAGAGCCCGATGCGGGGCTCGATCCCAGGACCCTGAGACCACGACCTGAGCCAAAGGCAGAGGCTTTAACCCACTGAGCCACCCAGGCGCCCACGCAGTTGTGGTTTTTGAAAGGTCATTCCAAACAGACAGATAAACGGATTACAAAAATCCAACCAGCACTGTCAATAACATTCACAAGATGAAAGAAAAAGAAAGAAGGCCTGTAATCTGAGGCAGAATCTCCTATGCCACAACCTGAAAGCTCCCGTTTTTGTATCAGGACCTGTGTTTTTAGCTAGGCATCAAAATTCCTTTCTGAATTTGATTTACACGACCAAAACCTACCGTCCAGCTTTTTCTAAGTGTGGACTAATGCTTTCCTGTGACTCCACATTGTTAACCTTCACTATATTTTATATGAATGCTCTTAGTTACAAGAAATACCATCCTTTCAGGAAATCACAAGTTAGCAATTCTTTTTTTTTTTTTTAAAGATTTTATTTATTTATTTGTCAGAGAGAGCGAGCACAGGCAGACAGAGTGGCAGGCAGAGGCAGAGGGAGAAGCAGGCTCCCTGCCGAGCAAGGAGCCCGATGTGGGACTCGATCCCAGGACGCTGGGATCATGACCTGAGCCGAAGGCAGCCGCTTAACCAACTGAGCCACCCAGGCGTCCCCAAGTTAGCAATTCTTGAAGCCATTTCCTAATACCTTCATTGGCACTTAAAATCCTAGGAGAAAAGGAACTTCACAGTTACCAAAATGATAATGGTGGAACAACTGCTATTTACACTTAATATAAATCACTGAAACTGAATGCACACAAACTTAAACCCACAAGTTGAAATCTGCCATAGCACCACTTTGACCAAGATGCTATGACCCCGAAGTCCCCAAAGGAAAGTGGAAATGAGCAGAATAACCATAGTTCTCACCATAGGACACCACATTGCCTTCTACAATCCTGTAACATTTTACTGAGACTGCCCTTAGAGCATTTATCATGCAGTTTCATAATTTATCTGTGTGCCCGTCTTGCTAGCTAAATAGACAGGGACTCATATTTTTATCATCTTCGATACATCAGATTTTTTTTAAAAGATTTTTATTTATTTACTTTACAGAGAGAGAGAGAGAGAGAGCACAAGCAGGGGGAGCAGCAGAGACAAAGGGAGAAGCAGGCTCCCCCCATCCCAGCACCCTGGGATCATGACCTGAGCCGAGGGCAGATGCTTAACTGACTAACTGAGCCACCCAGATGCCCAAATACAACAGATTTCAACATTCCCCCTGCCATAGTGTTTAATAAGTACTTGCTGAATAAATGAATGAAAACAATTCTCAAAAAGGAGGGCTTTCCTGATAAAAACTCTGTCAGTCCTCACTGTGATTCTAGGAAATAAAGCTCAACAAATTTGTTATTTGGATACTTCCTTTCTCTTTACCAAGTAATTTGCTTCCAGAAATAATAAGGAAAAAGAGAAGTTACTACACTAGTCCAAATATTTGCATTAAAGTTTTTTTTAATGTAACACCACAATTTGCACACTTCCTTTTTCCCTATGATAAAAGGTGTGGCAATTTCAGAAAAAAAGACAGGGACTGAGGACAAAATGGGAAGCCCAGTGTAAAATTCAGCATCAACTAAAAAGCGATTCTGTAGGTTATTCCTACAGTACATGCTCTCACCCCACCCCACCCCTCCAAGAGGCTGCAGGAGCCAGTTGTGATGGGCATAGGACCCAACCTAACTGGTCTCCCCACCTCAGGTCCTGCCAGCTCCACATTTTGCTACCAAGCTAATCTCCCTACAGCACAGCCTGTGATCAACATGACCTAATGAAATCATCATTGTCTTCCCCCCCACAACACCTCCGTGCAGTGCGGTCCTTTAAGTTCACTGCAACAACAGGCCAGAGCCTCAGGGGGGATCACTGACCTACCCCACACCCACTAAGGTAAATCCTATAGATTCTTCTTTCCTGGTTTTCTTTCTCCTTCTCGCTTTTCACCCCGTGTCTGCTCCCCCTTCCAGGGTTAGTCGGCCTAACCTAGATTAGCTATGACCAATAAAAATATAATGGGGGCTTCAAATGTAAGTCTCCATTTGCCAATAGCCACATTAAAAAGGTAAAAAGAAACCAGGGCAATAAATTTTAATAATGTTTTACTTAAAACTCATGTAGGGGGGTGGGGTAATGGACATTGGGTTGGGGAGGGTATGTGCTATGGTTAGTGCTGTGAAGTGTGTAAACCTGGCGATTCACAGACATGTACCCCTGGGGATAAAAATTTGTTTATAAAAAATAAAAATTAAAGAATAAAAAAAAAATTAAAAAATAAAATAAAGGCATCTTTAAAAAAAAACAAAACAAAAACAAACAAACAAACAAAAAAAACTCATGTAGCCAAAAAGTAATTTCCTTGTTTGATTTTTAACCAATACAAAGTTAATGATGAGTTTTTTTACTTTTTCTCCTCTCCAGACCAGTCTTTGAAATCTGCCTGTACTGTTCTTTTCCAGGGCATCTCAGTTCAGACCAGCCACGTTTCAAGCGCCACACACGGCCAGCAGCCACTGTACCAATACAACAGCTTGGGCTCAGATACCATGATCCCACAGCATCCACTGCCTCCCTCCTTTCTCACCTCCTGCAAAGACTTGAATCTGGCTGAAAACAGACCTTTCCCCCAAGCCTGTCTTCTTTCATGGCACTCCTCTGGCCGTCCCTTGGGTCCAAAATATCTTCTGGTCCTCTCCAAACTCCAATACCCAGCTCCAGCACTACCTCACTCACGAAACCTTTCCAGTTACCCCCCACTCATAATTCACCTCTACCTCCTGCGTACTTCCAGTTCTCATCTTGCAACTCTGTAACAACATTAGTGCTGTTGCCTGTTGTACCCAACAGACTGCATCATACTTAAGGGCATATTATTTCTAGTATAGCTCTTAAAGAACACGCCACACTGCTTTGCCCACAGCAGACCATTATATGCTGGCTTCTGATGACGTAACTCTTTAATTTACCAGCTTTATGGTAAGTAAGTGTACCCTTAATATGCACACTCAAGGTACAGATGGTTCCAAGGTAAGTTTAACCACTGAATGCACAGGTGCATCCAAACCCTGGGGGGTGGGGTGTGCGAGGGGGAATCAACACTAAGTCATACTCTGACTCAAAATTCTAGCAAAGATCCTAGATCAGAAGCATTATCTTGACACAAGAAGAGAACTGAGGCTAGAACCCCTAGAAACTCGGTACAGTATCTTGGGCCTAATGCCATAATAATTCATCAGACATCTAACTATTAAAAATAACATGTTGTAACATATCAGAAAACGGAAAGTCCCAGATTAGATACCCTTATCTGTATGACAGAGTGCCAAAGTGCCAGCCAGGAAAACTCAGGGCCTGGTCCCTGCTCTGTAATGTTTCACGTTCCTGTACCAAACCTTTAATTCTCTCTACTTGTGAAGTGAGAAGGAAGCACAGTCCCCACCTAGGGCAGGGATGGGGTCTTTCACTCAGGCCCACCCCACCGCAGTGTAAACGCCACAAAGCTTTCCCAAGGGACCCTGTTAAAAGGACATGCAGACACTGCTACTCCTCCGGTCAAAAATAGTTCTCCATCTGACTCCAACAACTTTCCAGCAGCCTAAAAGCCCTGCATAATCTGGCTAAAGCCCTGCATAATCTGGCTTCCTGCTGGCTCTTTCCGACCTAGTCCCTCTCCCCCAGGCCACCGCTCCAGGATCACTGGTTGCCTCGCTCAACTGCAAAACACATGCTGCCCCAGGGCCTCCGCACAAACTCCCCCTCCCTAACAAACTGAGGGTTGCTGGGGGGAGGGGGGTGGGGTAATGGACATTGGGGAAGGTATGTGCTATGGTTAGTGCTGTGAAGTGTGTAAACCTGGCGATTCACAGACCTGTACCCCTGGGGATAAAAATACATTATATGTTTATAAAAAATTTAAAAATTAAAAAAAAAAAGTTAAGTAAATTTCCAAAATCAAAAAACAAAAACAAAAAACTCCCCCTCCCTGAAAAGTTTTCCCCACCCCCAGGCTCCAGTCATCTGCCGGGTTTATGCTCTTTCAGGTCTCCAACATTTCCGTATCAGAGAGGCCTGTCTGATGTAAAATACAATATAGCACCACTTTCCTGCACAGATCTGACACTGCTTACCCTACCAACACGCCTTCATAACCCAGGGCTGTTACATGTTTACTCTTTGTTTTTCCCTATACTGGACATGAGCTCCAGGAAAGCAAGATCCTGCTGGCTTTATTTGTTCCTGTATCCTCACTGCGGAGTATAATGCCTGGAATGCAAAACAGATATTTACTGGCTGAATAAGTGAATAGGCAACATTTTAACTTTCCTTTGGAAGTAGCAGAACAGGAATGCCTGAGTGGCTCAGTGGGTTAAGCAGCTGCCTTCAATTCAGCTCAGGTTATGATCCCAGAGTCCTGGGATGGAGCCCCCTCATTCTCCCCTCTGAGCAGGAAGCCTACTTCTTCCTTTCCTCTGCCCCCCCTCCACCTGCTTCTGCTCTCTCTCTCATAAATAAAATCTTTTTAAAAAGAAAAAAAAAAAAAAAAGGAGGAGCACCTGGGTGGTACAGTCGGTTAAGCATCTGATTTTAATTTTGGCTCAGGTCATGATCTCAGGGTTGTGAGATCAAGACCAGTGCAGAGTCTAGTAGTCCCTCTCCCTTCCTCCACTTGAACACTGCACAAACGCGCACGCGCTCTCTTGCTCTCTCTCTCAAAAAAATAAATATTTTAAAAATAAATAAAAAATTAAGAAAGGAATTAAAAGGGGTGCCTGGGTGGCTGAGTCGTTAAGTGCCTGCCTTCCGCTCGGGTCATGATCGGAGGGGCCTAGGATGGAGGCCCCCCGCATGGGGCTCCCTGCCGGCGGGAAGCCTGCTTCTCCCTCTCCCATTCCGCCCCCCCCCACCAACTGCTTGTGTTTCCTCTCTCGCTGTCTCTCTCTGTCAAATAAATAAAATCTTAAAAAAGGAAAAAAGAAAAAAGAACATAACAGAACAAGAGACCATTCCCTCACTTTTTCAAATAGTTTAGAAATGTTTTCATTTTAGGGGTGCCTAGGTGGCTCAGCGGGTTAAAGCCTCTGCCTTCGGCTCAGGTCATGATCCCAGGGTCCTGGGATGGAGCCCCACATCGGGCTCTCTGCTCACCAGGGAGCCTGCTTCCTCCTCTCTCTCTCTCTCTGCCTGATCTCTGTCTGTAAAATAAATAAATAAAATCCTTAAAAAAAAAGAAAAAAAAAGAAATGTTTTCATTTTAATATAATACATGCACATCAAGAAAAAAATTACCCATAAGTTTATAAATTTAAAAAACAAAAGTCATGCTACTGGGCATCCTAAACAACAGTATTCTCAACGAAATTAACACTGCAAAGGTTGGTAAATGTCCTTTCAAACCCATTCTATGTATGTCTACATTCCTATTCATAAAAACAGAATCATATCTTTTGATTTTATTCTGCAATTCATATACTATATCATGCCATGTTTACCTATTAAAATTATCTCACTCTTTTTAATAGCTACTTTTCTATTTTGAGGTATATCCTAGTTTAGAATTCAACCCCCTATTGATGGAATGATTCCAGTGTCTTTTATTTGAAAAGACAAAAGTAGAGTTTCTTGGGTGTTTTTTTTTTCCCTGCCCTCTGGCTAAGACATTAGGATTCACCTACACATCCTGAAACTCAAGCAGAAACTGATGTAGATTAATGAAGGAATAGGGAGAAACTCCACACAGAGGGTACCACTTAAGACCTGAAACCAATGGACACAATCTTCTGCTTCCTACCAAAGGGCCCCTTCAACTCTCTTCACAATTCAACAAGCATTTTATAAAGCTACAGATAACTCTTGGGCCCTCTGTTTTCTCCTGTTCTTTTTTCTCTCCTTCTGAAAGATGGATTACCTCAGTCCATCACTAACCCCCACACAGACTCAAAAAAAATACCACCTATCAATTCTCTTTCACCAATGTGTTCTGCAGAAGAGATCCGTAAAAGGTCCCTGAGAGACCCTCCAATAGCAGACTTTACTTCCTGAGCTGCCTTCATGATTTATACAGAAATTTCTCCCCCATTCTGTCCCCAGCAGTGATCTCAGAGCAGGATGTTGCTCATAAATCTTTTCCTTCAGCTTACCCACCACCCACTGACCAGCTTATTTTTACAAGAGTTGCCATTTCCCATACTCCCCTAGTGTAAGCCCCCATGTCACAAAGTCCTGATCCTGAGGTCTTTGTCCATCACAAGAACCAGGCACAGTCAAAATGTCACATTTCTGACATTGTGAATGCAGAAAATTCTACAAGGCGCTATATATAAAGGAATGTTGATGTATTTAAAAACACACTCTGACTCCAGAGAGACAAAAGCAGGCAAATTGCAAAGAGGCCATAACCATTTCTTGATGGTAGAGGTGAATTCTCATTTGTTTTTAAAATATTAATTTATGGGGCATCTGCGTGGCTCAGGCAGTTGAGTGTCTGCCTTCGGCTCCCGGAATGATCCCGGAGGTCCTGGGATAGAGCCCCTGGGCAAGCTCCTTGCTCAGGGGGAAGCTTGCTTCTTCCTCTGCCCCTCCCCCCCAGTTGTGTTCTCTCTCGCTGTTCACTCTCTCTCTCAAATAAAAAAAAACTTAAATATATATGTATTAATTTATTGACTATCTTCTTAGTCCAGGTATAATGCCAGCCTTTGGAGACACAAAGATGACAGTCCTTAAATCAGCTGTCTGATCACAGAATCTTGTAAAGAAGCATCACAGCAATTTAGGAAATAAATGCCATAATAACAGGCAGTATCTCCAAGAGGCAGGGGACCACTGCTGCCCACAGGTGACAGCAGAAGCTGCATGGAGCAGGTGAGGGAACCAACAGTTGAACAGCATTTGATATGCTGAGCCACCCTTCCTATGCTCTCTTCTCTTGGCCCCCAAGCTAGCACTCCCTTGTTTTCCCTCTCAGTTCCTTCCGTTTTCTTCCCAAGCTCCTTGAAACTTCTTGCTACTCCGTTTCCTCTTCTTGGGCATTTTCATTTTCTCATCCTCCCAAGAAAATCTCATGGATAACTGGGATTCAATTTCTACTGAACAAATCTGTATCCTAGGTCCAGACCTTCCCCAGAGAGCTCCAGTCTTAGACAACCAACTGCCCACTTGACATCTCCCCTTCCAAGGAGGTGTTTAGGAATCTCAAGCTTAAACGCTCCCCCAAAGAATTTACAGCACTTCCAGTCTTCCCCCTTGCCAGCAGCATCTCCCAGTAACAGACCCAAAAAATTAGGAGTTGTTCTTGACCATTCTCTTTTATACATCCTTTTCGTCCAACTACCTACAAATCCTTTGTCGCTATTTCTCCAAAATTATCCAGAATCCATTTGGTCCTTTCCAGCTCTCCCATGAACCACTTAATAGGCCCCCAACTAGTTTCTCTGTGTCCTCTTCTGCCCTACTACACTCCATTCTCCATTTGATAAGTGACCTTCTAAAATCGTGTCAACCATTGACCCGTTTACAATTCTTTGAGGACTTCCCCTAAATACAAAGTCAAATTTCTTAGCATGGGTCACCAGATCATTTTCTGGCTTGGTACTCTATTCTCCAGCTATACTGAAATTTATTCAGTTTCTCAAAGGAGCCTTCTGTTTTGTTTGCTTTTAACCCAAACCTTCCCAAGTGTGTTTCCTCTTACGTGGCATACATTTTTCTTCTCCCCATTCCACCACCCAACTGTTTCAACTGACTACCTCTTTTTTTTTTTTTTAATTTATTTTTTTGTCAGAGAGAGAGGGAGAGAGAGCGAGCACAGGCAGACAGAGTGGCAGGCAGAGGGAGAAGCAGGCTCTCTGCTGAGCAAGGAGCCCGATGTGGGACTCGATCCCAGGACACTGGGATCATGACCTGAGCCAAAGGCAGCCGCTTAACCAACTGAGCCACCCAGGCGTCCCTCAACTGACTACCTCTTAAACAAACATATATTCATTATCTGCCCTGACTCCTCCTTCTCCAAGAAGTCTCTCTGGATTATTCTGCAAATCTGCATTTAGGTGCCCTTTCCATATGCTCCGGCAAAGCCCTGTACTTCCTGGGCAGCACTTAGAGATGAAGGAAGCAAATGCAGCATATGCCAAAGCACATAATTTGAGACAAAAGCCTGCAAAGAGAACATCTGTACAGCTAAGCACCAGGGTTGGTGGAAAAATTGGAGATGAGATTTGAAGAAAAGGCGGAGACCCTGGGAATGGAGGTTTGGGTGCCCCATTAAGGGAATCCAACAATAAACAGTAGATGATAGGGAGCCTTGGAAGTTTTTTAGGGGAAGAAGCAAAATGAACGTATAGGGAACCTCTTAGCTCAATGCGGTTCCTCCTACTGAGGAGAGCAATGAAGAGGAGGAGTGATGAAGTCAGGACGGACAGCGCCGGACGCACCTTGAGAGAGAGGAATCCGGAGAGGGGAATGATGGCAGTGTGGAAGCAGTTCTGGCTTACAAATCCAGATGTGGTAGGACAGCCACAGTGAGACTGTACAGAGAAAATATGTGGTAAGAAGGAAGCAAGTCGAGGAGAAAGGGCTGAGGAATGACAACTTTTATTAAGCAGGAAAGAAAGGAAGTTGTGTGTGGAAGTGGGAGGGGCCTGTCAGAAGGGTAAAGAGCTCATGAGCCAGTGGGAGGGGCCTCTCAGAAGGGTAAAGAGCTCATGAGCCAGTGTGAGTGTCCCAGGGAAGTTATTGGGGAAGAGGGAAGACAATGTCCCATCGTGTGCCCTATTTACTCTGTGGCACTCTGGACATAGTAGGTGCTGAGCATTTGTTGAAGTGTAAAATAATACACTGAGCTCCTCGGTCCAGGTTACATATATTCCAAAGAAACTACATATATTCCTCAGATTATCAAGACACTAACTACAAAGAGATACGGGGAGAGATAGTCCAAAAAACACACCCATTCCCTGATTCAAAGGATGCCAGATGTGAATCCTTATGAAAAGAAACAACACAATTTTTCTTCCTACAAATAATTACCCTCTAACATTTCAAATTGAGGGTTCTAATGTATTCTATCTTCATAAAGGAGAGAAATCTTGCTTTAGTGTAAAAAGGTCATCTGAGTGGGTGGAATAGGAAGAGGTACCGAGACTTGGACAATGACAGACAGACACCGATGGAGAAGACTGGGCATAGGCAAAGGGAAGGCACAGGCAAATACCCAGGAGCTGAAATCGACCCATGATAAAAGTCCAGTCAGCAAACTGGCAGAACTGAGTAACTCTTACTGATTCAAAAATGCCATTAGCCTCCTAATGATACCGAGTTATCAACATGTCCTTTCTGAACCATAACGAAGGACCTACATTCAAAATACATGCAATATTCCTGCTTTTCTGGCTACATTGCTTTCCTAGACACAGACTCAGAATGCCAAGCAGAGGGAAAAAGATGTTTTCCCCTATGGGCCATACCCTTCACTCCTCTTTTGCTCACGGGTTGATGAGAGAAAAGGATTAGCAAGTACAGGTAGAACCTGAGCATTAACCCAAGCCTAACACCCTGGCTCCAAACAGAAAACAGTACTGGGAGATGACACTGACAAATTAGCCTGAAAAGTAAAATACATGCGATTTTTAAAGCATTTTTAAGGCTTGCTGTACTTCAAAGCAATTTGGGTTTTTGTTTTGTTTAGCAATATGTTTTTAAAAGGTCAATGAAGATAAATAGGTAGCAGTAAATCACTGTTTACACCATTCTGAAGACTTAACACACGGGCCTTAAAATGTACTTTTTGATAATTGGGTCACCAAGTAATTGCCCCAACTGTGACAAGATGTCACAGAAACACCAAGTTAACGCATTAGTAATGCAGCAAGAACTTTGAGCTATCTTTGCCATAAAGAGCAAATGAATACCCATGACAACCGTCCTCTCTCTCTCTCTCTCTCTCTCTCTCGGACAGCAACAACAGAGGCAAATTCAATCATTCATTAATCACAGGTTATTTGCAAAGCACAGAGATAATCCTGAGGGATGAAACAGGCCTCTGCTGTAAAAGTAGTTAACAATTTACACAGATGTGTGAAATAACACTGAGACAAAGGAAAATAAGCACCAGAGGTTGTATCCTTCTGGGTCTGATCAGGAAAGAGAAACCACACAATAATATGAACAGAAATTTCATATGAAAAAATACAACTTTCATAGGGGAATTTTTCTTTTAAAGATTTTATTTATTTATTTGACAAAGAGAGAGACAGTGAGAGAGGGCACACAAGCAGGGGCGATGGGAGGGAGAAGCAGGCTTCCCGCTGAGCAGGGAGCCGGATGCGGGCTCGATGCCAAGACCCTGAGATCATGACCTGAGCCAAAGGCAGATGCTTAATGACTGAGCCACCCAGGCGCCCCTCACAGGGGAATTAAAGACAACTCTAAAGGGTACCCAGAGCTGAAAAAGGGTACCTAAGGAGGAACAGACTTTGAAGAGGACCCCGTCCCCAAAACTGAAGCTGGGATGTCACTAGCAAGGGCATGCTTGCAGCCTGCTGGATGGCAGGGGACTTGGCTGGAACTGGTCTACCATCCTAACAGAGCAGCGGGAACCATCCTCCGGGGTGCAGAGCCGAGCTGGGCACTTCCACAGGCACGAGGCCTGGAGAGTGCAGTGTCTGCACTGAGAGGAGGAAGACAAGGGCTTCAAAGTTGCCAAGAGACTGTGAGCACTGAGACAGAGCACCACTGGGTATGCGCACACCCACCATGTGGGTGCTCACACTGACGCGTGTACAGAGGGAGTGAGAAAGAGAAGCAACTGCAACCAGGAAGAGAGGACCGCCGCCCCCATCCCTCCAGTACCCTCTACTGGCCAAGTTTAACACTGTGCTCCCGGGGAAGGAGAAAGAGTCTCCTTGAACTGAGCAGGTACTGAAGGGTGAATTTGGAAGAGAGAAGCAATAATGAAACTGGGGCACAGAGGAAAGGACAAAGGTCAGAGTGCACAAAAAGAGCAATACATTTCTTGGGGGATCCAAGTTCTAAAAGAGGTATTATTTCAGTGGAACCTGGAAGAATGAGAAAATTTTCTGAAAGACTGGGGGTGAAGGGGAGGTTGGAAAGTGACAGAAAACTCATTCCAGGTTAAGAGGATGGTTTTATTATTAACTCTGGGATGTTGGGCAAACCATTTCACTTCTTTAAGCCTACCCACCTTATAAGATACCCAGGAGGTTAAAATGCAACAGCAGACTGTTAATAATGTTTTGAAAAAAGTTTAAAACACTAGGGCACCCGCAGGGCTCAGTTGGTTGAGAATCTGACTCCTGGTTTCGACTCAGGTCATGAGTTCCAGGTCGTGGGATCGAGCCCTGGGTAGGCCTGACACTCAGCACAGAGCCTGCTTGAGATTCTCTCTCTCCCCTCCTTGGGGGCAAGTGTGCATTCTCTCTCTGTCTCTCAAAAATAAATGAGTAAAATCCTTAAAAAAATTAAAAAGTTTAAAGCACTATATGAAAACCACTTGATGGTAATACCTTTACATCAGTAACTAGAATGTAAGCTCTAGTATGGGCTCCTACCAGCTAACTACTCTCATCCTAACTCCTTCCCTGCCACCCACTCCCCCTAGCTCCTGGGAGACACCTATGACATCTGTGTAAGTCACTGCTGAATGAATGAGAGGATCTTGGATGATCAGAAGAACAGAAAAGACTTTTCGTTTAAAATCAAACTAACCCAGGAGCTCCTGGGTGGCTCAGTCGAGAAGCATCTGCCTTCAGCTAGGGTCATGATTCCGGGGTCCTGGGATTGAGCCCCCCATCGGGCTCTCTGCTTGGCGGTGAACCTGCTTCTGCCTTTCCCACCCCCCCTACTTGGGTTCCCTCTCCCGCTGTCTCTCTCTGTCAAATAAATAAATAAAATCTTTTAAAAAATAAAATAAAACTAACCCAAAGGAAATATTTCCTTAAAATAAAAAGGTAAAAAGTATTATTTATTAAATATCCTCTCTACATTAGGCATACTTATCCTGATGGATACCCTAAACTATATATATATATATATATATATATATATATTTTTTTTTAAAGATCATTTATTTATTTATTTGAGAGAGAGACAGTGAGAGAAAGCACACAGAAGGGGAGAAGGTCAGAGGGAGAAGCAGGCTCCCCGGGAAGCTAGGAGCCCGATGTGGGATTCGATCCGGGGACTCTGAGATCATGACCTGAGCCGAAGGCAGTTGCTTAACCGACTGAGCCACCCAGGCGTCCCCTAAACTATATATATTTTTAAAGATTTTATTTATTTATTTGACAGAGATTACAAGTAGGCAGAGAGGCATGCAGAGAGAGGAGGAAGCAGGCTCTCCGCGAAGCAGAGAGCCCCATGCGGGGCTCGATCCCAGGACCCTGGGATCATGACCTGAGCCTAAAGCAGAGGCTTTAACCCACTGAGCCACCCAGGGGTCCCGCCCTAAACTATATTATTAATGTAACATTTTAACAGGAAATATGAAATGAGGATTTTATTGAGACATGAATGAGAAGTGTTACCTACCATTTAGGAATTACCCAAATTGCTCAGTAATATAAATCCCACAGTAACAAACAAAAACCATTCTCATGCTCAATTAAGCAGCCCATATACTTTAAAAAAAAAAAAAAAAAAAAAAAAAAGTCAATCTCAATCACCTGAGCCCACAGTTTGCAGGAACATGTGATTAGGCAGGTCACACAGTGCCACACGGCCAGACCCCTGTCACTGACCAGGTGTTCCAGAGCTGGGTCTCAAGAGCACAGCAGGCCTACTTCCCAAACAGTGCCCAGGGGAGCCCAGACTTTTAAACCCTAAAGGTGCTTTAGGAACATCACAGAGTACAAATTCTCTAGGCCCTGTACACTAAAATTCTCAAAGGCAGGTCAACAGAAAGGGAAACAAATTAGTATTTATTAAATACTGACTCATTGCAGGCACACTGCTGGATCTTAAAAAATACAGTATCTCTCGTCATTCTTTTTTTTTTTTAAGTAGGCTCCATGCCCAACATGGGGCTTGAACTCACGACCCTAAGATTAGGAGTCGTGTGCTCTCCTGACTGAGCCAGCCAGGTGCCTCACATCACTATTCTTATTTTACAGATGAAGGAAGTGGGGTTTGGAGAGGTTAAGTAAACTGCCCAACATTACACAATCTAGTGAGGCTAGAATTCAAGCCCAGGTCTAACGGATCTTAAAGCAAACTTTTCCCCTTAAATTTCAGCTGCCTCCAGGTGAAAATCAATGGCAGACTCTCAGTGGGCCCTGTAAGACCTCCACTCACCCGGGTCGCTACTGTAGGTTGAGGACATGGGGGACAGAAAGGACAAGTAACACTAAGAACTGTTCCAAATATCCTCCCCTCTCATTCCCCTCGCTGCCTGTGCTCTCAAGTCTTTTGTTTTTGTTTCTTTTTTACAAGCCAACACATATATTTAAACATAGTTTTTAGACAAGATATAGCCTCAGCTCTCATTTATGAAATATTTTGTCGAATCAACACCTCCATTCTTTAGGACAGTTCCCTATCTCAGTCATCACACGCACACTGGAGGAAACTTAAGTCTCACCGGATGTTGAAAAGATAATCTGAAATGAGAACTGCTACAACTTCTAACCGTTGAGACGTTGATTTATTACCAGGCCACCACCTGACATCTGTGCCATACTCTACAGACCTCGAGGTGCCCTCCAAGACAGCACACACCATCTATCTCACCGGGAGGACGACAGCAGCTTCGCTAGAGGCGAGCTAGGGAGATCTGAACTTATCCTAGGCTAGGCACCGCCTCTGTCCCTCAATTCATCTTTTTCCTGCCGTTGGCTCAGTTACCCCAGCACCACCCCTTCCTTCTTGTCCCTTCTCCACCATCTACACCTCAATGTTAAGAAACCACCTCTGGGGACGCCTGGGTGGCTCAGTTGGTTGGACAACTGCCTTCGGCTCAGGTCATGATCCCGGAGACCCGGGATCGAGTCCCGCATCGGGCTCCCAGCTCCACGGAGAGTCTGCTTCTCCCTCTGACCTTCTCCTCGCTCATGCTCTCTCACTGCCTCTCTCTCAAATAAATAAATAAAATCTTAAAAAAAAAAAAAAAAAAGAAAAAAAAGAAACCACCTCTGGATGCATTTTCTGTAACTAGCGAAGCCAGGCTGACACACTGTCCCAGGAGCAGCCTTTGAGGTAATACTCCTTCATGGTGTCAGAAAAGCAACAGTCCGCTCCAGAAGATCTCTGGCCCAAGCCTCAGAGTTTCAAATCAGAGCTCAGAATGTGCTTCCCTGCCACAAGCTTCTGCCAAGACAACATGGACCAGAGGGTTAAGGGCACAGGGTCTGGTGATAAAAGGAAGATAGCCTGAGTAGCAACCACCAACCAGTCAGTGAGCGTCTCCTTGCTTTCATCATCTGTAAAATACACCCTCACAGGAAACGGAGACTGAAATGAAATCCTGCCTATCAAATAAAGACATATTAGCACGAATTCTGGTCTCTGTGCTCCTCAAACCTTAGCCATTATTGGCATCTGAGCTCACAAAGGCAATGCTAAGAGAGGCGTCTCCCACAGGCTCACCATTCCGGTATCAGATTATGGACGCCTCCAGTACTTTTATCTCTGGTTGAATCAGCCCGGCTGGAGGACTGCTTCTCTACCCACCATCAAGGGGCCTGCTTGCTCCCCTCCAACCGTGACCTCTGTTCCTTTCTCAAGTCGTACCACTTGTTTGGAAGATACACTCAGAAGGTGATTACCAAACATCTGGAAAGTCAGTAAACACATTAGAAGTCCTGGGTGCCCGGCGCCTTCTGAGTTCCACTCGAGTTACAAAGGGCAGTCTCTGACCTTCAGTTTAACATCTGGTTGGGGCTTAGACTAACTAAGGAGCCAGGTGAAAACCCAGCAAGAGATAAGCTTGATGGGGAGTTGGGTACACAAGGGAGGGAGTTTACCAAAGGTGGACCTTCAACTCTGCCGGGCTGGATTTATTAATATTTATTTGGGCTTTGGTTCTATAAAATGCTAGATTATTAGTGTTCATAACAGCATTGCTTTCAACAGAAACACTGAACATGAAGTGCTCAAATACCATCATTTCAATGAAAGGTTTCCATCGAATGTAAAGCCCTGCACTACACAAATAGAAAAGGAATAGAACTTTAACTTTTAAAAGTAAAATTGAAAACAATAGCCTTTGGACTTCTTTACAAAGTTTTGAGGATTCACTTGAAAACTGGCCACACAGGAATCAGGGAGTTTTTTTCCTTGAGGTTGGGAGGGAAAAGGAGCAGAGAAAATGTCGAAGCCCTCAACCACCTCGGAGTTATAGAGCTCAAGAATTCTGCCTTGGTCCCCTTAGGGCAACAAGCACATCTTCGAACCCAGTGCTCTCAGATCTCCATCTTGGAGGAGGACCGGGCACACTGATCCCTTATTTGAGAGTCACAGCCAACCCAGAGTAACTGTGGCAGCCTCCTCAAGACCTTATCAGAAATCTTCTTCAGTGTGAGCAGTCAGAATTCCAACGAGGAACAACCCCACACTTGGCACTAGGAAACCCTGTTTTCTTTTAATTAAAAAAAAATGGAGAGGTCACCCCTCAGCTTTGTTTACAAGTAATGAGTCCAGCAGTCCCCATTTATCACCCCTGGAGATTCTCTTACACTTTGATGTGAAAAGAGTCAAGGCCCATTGTGATTTCAACTACTCCAACAGCACTCCTTTCATTTGCAAACGAAGCCCCTGCCCCGGCAAGAACCAACTGTCAGAAAAAATTCATTGCCTTTCCTTCCAATGATTTATCAGAGATGGGGGAAGAGAAGCTGGCTTTAAGATGCCTTTCTAGAAAGGATTCCCAGCACACCCCTAATGCATTCCCAACCTTTGCTGGTTCTTTTGGCCCCAAATGCCCCTTTCCCAAATCCCACTGCTCACAAAAGGCGACCTTCTCTCTTGAAACCATCCCCTTTTGGAGGGACTTTCTCTCTCTCCTTTAAGCTTTCAGACAAAGGCCGAGTGACTTAGCTTAACCCATTTTTTTAGGTTCTCTCCTTCAGGGCAATGCTCCAGAACGAAAAAAATACCTGGCTTGGCCATCCATAACAGACATCTGACCATCCCAATAACTGGGTCAGGAGGCATCTGTTTTAAGCCATCTTTATCATTCTCTGGCAGTAAATGGAATGGAGTATTAAGGAAGTTTAAAAGGGAAGAGGATTTAAAGATTTCTTAACATATCTAAGTATCCAACAGCGTAGTCAAAAATACACAGTAATGTATGTGAATGACTAGTAAGGATTTGTCAAGTAAACCTTAAAAGTTAAAATATAACATCCGGGATGCCTGGGTGGCTCAGTTGGTTAAGCGGCTGCCTTCAGCTCAGGTCATGATCCTGGTGTCCTGGGATCGAGTCCCACATCGGGCTCCTTGCTTGGCGGGGAGCCTGCTTCTCCCTCTGCCTCTGCCTCTGCCTGCCACTCTGTCTGCCTGTACTTGCTCATTCTCCCTCTCGCTCTCTGACAAATAAATAAATAAAAATCTTTAAAAAAGTAAAAAATAAAAATTAAAAAAATAAACTAAAAAAATAAAATATAACATCCATTTAAAATGTATACAGCTCCTGCTGCCATATGCAACATGGATGGACCTAGGGACCTAACCCTGAATGGAGTCTGTCAGAGAAAGACAAATACTATATTATTTCACTCATGTGGAATTTAAGAAACAAAACAAATGAACAAAGAATAAAAGAGGCAAAGAAAACCCACTCTTTTTTTTTTTAAGATTTTAATTAATTATTTGACAGAGAGACACAGCGAGAGAGGGAACACAAGCGGGGCAGTGGGAGAGAGAGAGAGAACAGGCTTCCCGAGGAGCAGGGAGCCCCAATCGAGGCTGGATCCCAGGCACTGAACCACCCAGGCACCTTGAAAACCTAGACTCTTAAACACATAGAACAAACCTGTGGTTGCCAGAGGGGAGGTGAAGGGGAGAGGGGTGAACTAGATAAAGGGGATGAAGAGTAGAGTTCTGTGATGAGCACTGAGTAATGTACAAATTGTTGAGTCATTATATTGTACACCTCAAACTAGTAACACTGCATGTTAATTATATTTCAACTTTTTAAAAGTGCACAGTTCACACATGCATTTCACAGAAACATACTCTTGTAACCAGCACCCAGATCAAAACACAGAACACCACCAGCACTGTTGCACTATCCAACTATTTTTAGCAAAAAGACTTACCTTGACTCTAACTGAGTTTTACAGCCAACTTCCATTCTACAGGAAATACCCAGGATAGAACCACAGGGATTGTCAACCTCAGCAATGCTGACATTTGGAGCCAGAAAATTCCTTGTAGTACGGCCCATCCTGCGCACTGCAGGATATTTAGCAGCACTCCTGCCCTGGACCCACTAGATTTTGACAACTAAAAATCTCTTCAGATGTTGTCAAATGTTCCCCCAACCCTGGGTGCGGGGGGGGGGGTGGATTATTCCTGGTTGAGAACCACTGACATGCAAGAACAAGTTAAAAACATTAAGAGTTAACAAACAGATAAATCCACAAAGTAGGACAGTCAACTCAATTCTACAAGCAGTCCGTCCCCCCCACCCCCACCCTTCCAGACTTCAAGGTCTATTACAAAGCTGTCATCATCAAGACAGTATGGTACTGCCACAAAAACAGACACATAGATCCATGGAACAGAATAGAGAGCGCAGAAATAGACCCTCAACTCTATGGTCAACTAATCTTCGACAAAGCAGGAAGGAACGTCCCATGGAAAAAAGAATCTCATCAACAAATGGTGTTGGGAAAATTGGACAGCCACATGCAGCAGAATGAAACTGGACCATTTCCTTACACCACATGCAAAGATAGACTCCAAATGGGTGAAAGACCTCAATGTGAGAAAGGAATCCATCAAAACCCTTGAGGAGAACATAGGCAGCAACCTCTTCGACCTCAGCCACAGCAACTTTTTCCTAGAAACATTGCCAAAAGCAAGGGCAGCAAGGGCAAAATGAACTATGGGGACTTCAATAAGATCAAAAGCTTTTGCACAGCAAAGGAAACAGTCAACAGAACCAAAAGACAACTGATAGAATGGGAGAAGATATTCACAAATGACATATCAGATAAAGGGCTAGTATCCAAAATCGATGAAGAACTTATCAAACTCAACACCCAAAGAACAAATATTTCAATCAAGAAATGGGCAGAGGACATGAACAGACATTTCTGCAAAGAAGACATCCAGATGGCCAACAGACACATGAAAAAGTGCTCCACATCACTGGGCATCAGGGAAATACATATCAAAACCACAATGAGATATCACCTCACACCAGTCAGAATGGCTAAAATTAACAAGTCAGGAAATGACATGCTGGCAAGGATGCGGAGAAAGGGGAGCCCTCCTACACTGTTGGTGGGAATGCAAGCTGGTGCAGCCACTCTGGAAAACAGCATGGAGGTTCCTCAAAAAGTTGAAAATAGAGATTCCCTACGACCCAGCAATTGACTACTGGGTATTATACAAACTAAAGATACAAACGTAGTGGGATGCCTGGGTGGCTCAGTGGGTTAAGCCTCTGCCTCCGGCTTAGGTCATGATCTCAGGGTCCTGGGATTGAGCCCCACATCAGGCTCTCTGCTCAGCGGGGTGCCTGTTTCCCTTCCTCTCTGCCTACTTGTGATCTCTGTCTGTCAAATAAATTAAAAATCTTAAAAAAAAAAAAAAAAGATATGGGACGCCTGGGTGGCTCAGTTGGTTAAGCGGCTGCCTTCGGCTCAGGTCATGAACCCAGCGTCCTGGGATCGAGTCCCACATCCGGCTCCTTGCTTGGCAGGGAGCCTGCTTCTCCCTCTGCCTCTGCCTGCCACTCTGTCTGCCTATGCTCGCTCGCTCTCTTTCCCTCTGTCTCTGACAAAATAAATAAATAAAATCTTAAAAAAAAAAAAAAAGATACAAACATAGTGATCCGAAGGGGCACGTGCACCTGAATGTTTATAGCAGCAATGTCCACAATAGCCAAACTATGGAAAGAACCTAGATGTCCATCAACAGATGAATGGATAAAAAAGATGTGGGATATATACACAATGGAATTCTATGCAGCCATCAAAAGAAATGAAATCTTGCCATTTGCAACAATGTGGATAGAACTAGAGGGTATTATGCTTAGTGTAGTAAGTCAATCAGAGAAAGACAATTATCATATGATCTCTCTGATATGAGGAATTTGAGAGGCAGGGCAGGGGGTTATGAGGCGTAGGGAAGAAAAAAATGAAACAAGATAGAATCAGGAGGGACACAAACCATAAGAGACTCTTAATCTCAGGAAACAAACTGAGGGTTGCTGGAGGTGGGACAACAGGGATAGGGTGGTTAAGTTATGGACATTGGGGAGGGTATGTGCTAGGCTGAGTGCTGTGAAATGTCTAAGCCTGACGATTCACAGACCTGTACCCCTGGGGCAAATAATACATTATGTTAATAAAAATAATTAAAAAAAAAAAGATACTGTTTGTGACAAAAATAAAAGTAGATGATTATCCCTAGCAATCATTTTAGTGTTATGTGTTGATTACCCAAAGGGATCACAGCAATAAAGTAGATTTTCTGGATTAAAAAAAACAAAAACATAAACAAAAAAACAGATGCCTGGGATTTACTTTAAAACACTTCAGCAAAGAAGAAAAAAAAAGACAAAGGACAGATTTCTCAAGTGTAGCAAAATACTGAGAAATGTTAAATATGTGAAAAGGTTAACGTCTGCATAGGGACGCCTAGGTGGCTCAGCTCAGTCGTTAAGTGTCTGCCTTCAACTAAGGTCCAGGGATGGAGCCCCACATCTGGCTCCCTGCTCCGCAGGAAGCCTGTTCTCCCTCTCCCACTCCCCCTGCTTTAGTTCCCTCTCTTGCTGTGTCTCTCTCTCTATCAAATAAATAAATAATTATTTTTTAAAAAGTAATGTCTATAAATAAATAAAAAATCTAAAAAAAAGTAATGTCTGAATACTTCTATGAAAAAATGTCTTTAAATTTTTATTTGAAAAATTTCTTTTAAAGCGAAGGAGAGAGTAGGCAAGAACTATGATTAAGTCCATACTAAATTAGATTACCAAGGCCAACCAGAGCCAATATTTTTTTTAAAGATTTTATTTATTTATTTGACAGACAGAGATCACAAGTAGGCAGAGAGGCAGAGAGAGAGAGAGAGAGAGCGAAGCAGACTCCCTGCCAAGCAGAGAGCCCGATTCAGGACTCGATCCCGGGACCCTGAAGATCATGACCAGAGCCGAAGGCAGCGGCTTAACCCACTGAGCCACTCAGGCGCCCCCCAATATTATTTCTTTATTGCTGCTTCAATGCACAAGATTTCTTTTCCTCCCTGCCTTTAAACTCTCTCTTCTTAACACGAAGTCCTGGATGACCTCATGCTTCTGATAGCTTTAGTAAGACATGTTCTCCTTATATCTATGAACATCTTACTTACATTAACATATACAATCCAGCATCTACAACTTTAGCAACAAAAATGGTGGCACATGTTAAATGTTATTCTGTGTAGTAATTTAAGAATTTCACAACCCAAACAAACTACTTGCCCCCAGCATTTCCCGTCGTTTGATTCACACGTTCAGCTATTAACTTCTCCAGGCCTTTGCTTCCTCTCTAGTACACGGAGGCCGATTACAATCTAATCTGACCACTTTACAGGGTTATCATGAGCTACAGAAAACAAGACTGATTCTGAAATAATGTCCTCCAGGCTTCTAGAAACCATAGGAACCTGAAACCGAAATTCTCTTCTTCCTAGCGCTGTTCCACAGATTCTTAAAGAGGCTAACTGCTACAGCTCCCGGAAAAAAAGGATTATATCATTGAAGCCTCCCAGAAAGAAGGAAAAGATTCTTCTGCAAATCAGGATACCATAAATTTAGGATTCCTATAAAGTGGTGTAATCCGGGGCACCTGGGTGGCTCAGTGGATTAAGCCTCTGCCTTCCGGCTCAGGTCATGGTCCCAGGGTCCTGGGATCGAGCCCCACATCAGGCTCTCTGCTCAGCAGGGAGCCTGCTTCCCCCTCTCTCTCTCTCTGCCTGCCTCTCTGCCTACTTGTGATCTCTGTCTGTCAAATAAATAAATAAGATCTTAAAAAAAAAAAAAGATGGTATAATCCTAAACAGTTGAACTCAATGTCCACCTTATCTATTACCACAGACCAAAGTGTCACCTAAAATGGTATCATGTCAACTACTTAGACTAGTATCCATTAGAAGGCAGTAAACAATATTAATCCATTCTCTTCCAACTCTCAGCATTAGCACAGTTAAGGGCTGAAGGCAAAGAGAAAAACCACATGCAAATGAATCTGAAACTGACCCACTAGCACAGTGAACCGGAACCTAGAATAGTCTAAAGATGACTCTAGGGCGCCTGGGTGACTCACTCAGCTGGTGAAGCGTCTGCCTCTGGCTGGGGTCATGATCCAGGAGTCCCAGAATGGAGCTCTGCACCCGCCCCCCCACCCACTGCCCCAGCACTCCCTCAGGGTGTCTGCTCCTTGCTCCTCCCCTGCCTCCCCTCCCCTCTTTCGTGCTTACTTTCTCTCAAATAAATAAAATCTTCAAAAATAAAAAAATAAAGGTGACTCTAAACATGACTCTACCTTACAAGAAAGCCATCCCACTTCTAATATCTACCCAAAAGAAATGAAAACATATATGCAATATTCATAATAGCCAAAAAGTGGATACAACCCAAATGTCCATCAATTGGCGAAGAGTAAATAAAACACTGGTACAGCCATACAACGGATTACTTGGCAAACAAAAAAGAATGAAATGTTGACACATACTACACAACATGGATGAGTCTTGAAAACTGTATGCTAAGTCAAAGTAGCCAGTCTCTCACACACACACACACACACACACACACACACACACAAAAACCCGTATTATATGATTGCATTTATAGGTAATGTTCAGAACAGGCAAAATGATTAAGTAAATTAATAGCTGCCTGGGGTTGGGGTAGGAAGCAGGCCGCTGCATCTACTGGGAGTGCAATTCTGAAAATGGACTGTAGAAATGGCTGCACAACTCAGTAAATTTACTAAAAATCATTAAATTGCATACTTAGGATGGCGTGTAAATTAGACCTCCATAAAGCGTTTGTTTCTTTGTTTTTGTTTTTCTTTAATATATAAAGACGATGCTACTGGTAGAAAAGAAAATACCATGCAGCAGTGTTTTCTTATACTCTGTGTGTGATTTAGGACAATCCTGCTGCCAGTATTAAATGTAAAATAGAGCACAGTAAAACTTGTAAGTGCATCCACATGCTCTGCAAATAAACACACTCTGTGTTCTGTTCTTAAAGGTCTGTTTCCTCTATGATTCTTCTTTGTACAAATGCTATTCCTGGAGTAGCTCACAAAACAATTTCTTCTATCCTAAGAGTTGCCTCTGAACAAAGCCTTTTCCCTCAGAATTAAGGAAGCTTCTGACTCCCTTGAAATCCACCATTCTACCATCATCACCAAAGTGGTGGCATTAATAATTCACTGAGGATTTACGTTGCAGGAGGTCCTGTGATAAGCACTTTACACACATTCTTCTTCTTATCCTCATTTTTTTTCTTATCCCCATTTTAACGAGGCTTTAAAAGTTGAGCGATTTGCCCTAGTAACCAATGTGCCACAGATCTAAAAATAGCTATCCCACCGCAGGGTCCCACACTCCGGCTTGCCCTATCACAGATGTAATACTAGCTCAACTGGATTTTACTGGAGGAAATTATGCAGTATTTTGACAGTTTAGCCTCCCTCCCCCCAAATTTAACCGTCCCTTTGGGAGATAAGTATTTCTGAAAAAGATTTCCTCAGGTCTGGGATAAGCCTGAAGCCAAACTCTTCTAAACCCCTCAAACTGCGGGACTCATCTTCAATGCTACTTCTGACAATGTCACAAACTTAATGATTAGGAACCATTTTCTAAAATAAAGGGATGCAGTATGAGTTCTATAGAGGAAACGTTACCGCGCTTGTAAATCAGGCCTTAAACTACTTGCTTGGCAAACACAGGAAACCTTCGTGGTTCCCCAGTTCACAATCCAGGTGTGGATTATTTACAATGCCCAGGCCAATCACTGTTCCAGGAAAACATGGCAAACAGCCATTAATCTCTCTAGTAAGCATCTGGAAGTTAGCGGGCCCCCCCCCCATTTACTCACACAAAGAAAATCTGTCCATATAATAGGTGTTAATCGGCTTAACACCTTGTAGCTTCCTTCCTAATTGAGGACTCTTCTCAATCAGGAGAGTTAAACATTATTTCAGACTCTCCTGGGGAAGGAGAGCTTCCAACGGTACAGTACTATAGTACAACTCAGCTCTCACAAAATTCAATCTTTCAAATCTTCCCAAATACTGAAAACCATATCTCAGCAGATTTCCTAAAATATGTATAAAAAGTACCTACTCTTAATGGCAGAAAACACTAAAAACGTGTCCCACAAATCTGGTGATGGAGCCTGAAATAAAATTTCTTTCGTCCTTCTGTTTTACCTTCATGTTTTCCACCCATCACCAAGTAACATTTTCCCAAAATGTATCGCAGTTCTACTCTCTGGCTTCACTTACCTGGGCCCAGTTTCAGAAGAATGTAATTGAGTAGGCACTTTGTAAAAATTAACTTTAGTCTCAGGATTCCAAGAAAGAAATGAGACATTTCAATCAGTAAGTAAGAGTAATAAGGGTAAGAAGGGAAACAGACTGGTAAAATGGCAAGAAGCCACGTTCTCTCAATAAGGAAAAAGAAAAGTAACTAAAAACTCCAGGAAAAATGAAAACACCATTCAAAGATGAACCAGTTTAAAATGTGGCATGAATCTGAACAATTTACTCAGCTAAAGAACTGATCTGCCCTGACCAAAGTGAACCTTCTCTTTCAAGTGGTACCTGTGATAACTTTGAGCCCATATGAAATATGACCCTGTATGAAATACTTAATGAAACCCTAAACCCTATTTTGCTTCCTGGTGAAAATAACATAAATAGGGCTATTGATTTTTCAAACTTCTATTATCAATTTAGAGACAAAGCTCTTAAGGTACAATTATAAAATGAAATGTGCTGTCAATGTGGACGATTTAAAACTAAAAGCAGAGCTAATAGTTGGAGGGTAGAAGAGGAAGGAAGAAGAGTAAGGATAATTATATTATCATATAAGCCTGTGGAAAGTACAAAAGAAAGGAACAAAAATATTTACTACAGACTATATAAAATATACCTAACATAGTAGTTTAGTATAAAATACACTGAGATGGGGCACCTGGGTGGCTCAGTGGGTTAAAACCTCTGCCTTCAGCTCAGGTCATGATCCCAGGGTTCTGGGATCGAGCCCCGCATCGTGAGCCCCCACATCGCGAGCCCCCACATCGCGAGCCCCCACATCGCGAGCCCCCGCATCGCAAGCCCCCCCGCATCGCATAGGGCTCTCTGCTCAGCAGGGAGCCTGCTTCCTCCTCTCTCTCTGACTCTCTGCCTACTTGTGATCTCTATCAAATAAATAAATAAAATCTTTTAAAAAAATAAAATACACTAAGATATTTAAAAGTTAAAGATACTTAAATTTATGAAGTAGGATAAAAATAACAAACATCACAACTGAATAGAAAACATAAAAAGTATACCATATGATTAAATTTAAATAAAATTTGAAAGCAAACGAAAGAAATTCAAGCTGTTAGAAGTCAGAATAGTGGCAGCCTTTGAGGGAGTTAGTAGCTGTGAGGGGACAAGAAGAGGCTTCTGGAAAGCTGGTATTGTCACTTGATGGGCTACACAAGTGTGTTCACTTTGTGCAAACGCACTGAACTATACTAATAATGTCTGCCCTATTCAGTTTGTTATACACCAATAACAATTTTTAAAAAGAACAAAAAGAAAGGGGAGGAAAAGGAAGGTGGGGGTAAATATAAGTGAGGTGAGATTCACTAGTGTCTATCGTTGATAAATCTGTAAATCAGAGAAAAAGCCTATTATTTATCAGGACTAAAACAAATATTATCTTTACACATGACATTAATATTCTGCCCACGCTTATGACTTCTGTTAGCCCTGAGCAAAGGGCTCACACTCAGACTTCTATTTAGTTTGAACAATTAGAGTTGCATACTCAATACACATCTGTTTCCTTTCAAGTATGAGCTAGCCCTGGACCGGTTCCTCATGAATTTGATGGTTTCTTTTTTTCTGGACTACTGAAAAATTAACCTGTCATGATTAAACATTTAAACAGTGAGCTATTGATATGTATTAAAAATTGAACTCCACTGAGGACTTCCCCTAGCTTTATCACTTGTACTGGGTATTAAAACTAAAAGGAGCACATCAGGGAGGCCATGAGTTGAAAAAATAAAACTGGTTCTATAACTGCCAGAATGTTACTATAAATGCCATTTACTCATCCTAACAACTATTAACAATAGCAAACATGTAAATAATACAAAATACTTCTTTTATTTATTTGTTTTTCTTAAAGACTTCATTTATTTGACAGAGAGAGACACACACAGCAAAAGAGGGAACACAAGCAGGGGGAATGGGGGAGGGAGAAGCAGCCTTTCCACTAAGCAGGGAGCCCGATGCGGGGCTCATCCCAGGACCCCCGGGATCATGACCTGAGCAAAGGCAGAAGCTTAACGAATGAACCACTCAGGCGCCCCAAAATACTTTTTAATCTTGCCACTGATAATAGCTATTATAATTGATTATGTTACCAGAAATTATATAGGATGCAAATTATATAGAAAATTATATAGAACATAGATATTTTTGAAAAATCGCATGCCCACAAAAATCTTGCAGTTGATATTTAAAATTTCTTCATCCTCTTAAAAGTTCACCATTCTGATACTTAGATTCCTTGGTAGGAAGACCCAGTTTTAATAAGCTATAGACTTCAAGTCTCCCTAGTTGATGAAATTCAAAGGAACCAGAGTCAAAATGCCAACATTTTTCTAGAAAAGGCCTAATGATAAAAAAAAAATTAAAAATTAATTTAAAAAATCAAATAAATAAATAAATTGGAAAAGGACTAATGACTTTCAGAGGAAACATGGAAATGTAATCAGATGTAATTCTAACAGCTTGAATTTCTTTCGTTTGCTTTCAAATTTTATTTCGCCTAAAAATGAAAAGTAATTAAAAGAAGTACCTGAATATTAAGATCTATGGAAATACAGTGAAATAGTAGGGCATCATTGCCAGAAGAAACAACCAATGGAACAAAGAGTCCAAGAGAAGACTCAAGAATATGGGGCGCCTGGGTGGCTCAGTCGTTAAGCGTCTGCCTCTGGCTCAGGTCATGATCCCAGGGTCCTGCTCAGCAGGGAACCTTCTTCCTCCTCTCTCTGCCTCCTCTCTCCCTATTTGTGATCACTGTCTGTCAAATAAATAAATAAGTAATCTTAAAAAAAAATTTTTTTTAATGTAAAAGTCTAAGATCTCACATGGGTCACAAGTGAAGGGACCCAAGCAGTAAAGTAAATGGTGAGCCCAATAGTGTGGAAACTGTAGCGAACTAGAAAGCATCTGTGCTCACCTGACCTTTTTTAAAAAAACAACAACAACAACAAAAAAACAAGTCTTTCTGACAAATACCTGACAAAGAGATGTCTGCAGGAGGGAGCAGGTGGGAATTTTGGAGTTCTGGCTGACCCACAGGAGAGGCTGAACTCGGTGGGCACACCTGAAGCCCACTGGTGACATACCACTTGGTAAATTCTGAATTGGAAGTCATCTAAGCTCTGGCCTTAAGGAAGAGAGCAGCAGCCCTTCAATGCCATGCAGCAGTGAGAGCCCAGTGTTGTTAAATCTTACATTTCTGAAGAGAAGATGGAAGTCTAGATGGTTATGTAAAAAACATGGGCAGATCTTTTTTTTTTTTTTGGAACACTGTGAAGGGCCAAACAAAACCCATCTGGTGACCAGATCTGTCCCAGAGGCCACCGGCTCACAAGTTCTAATTTAAATGCAAAAAATGAAGGCATTCAAGTGCCAGCAGAGATCACATGACGTTATTTGCACAATCTCGGAGCTGGAAAGACCTTTCTCAGCACAATCAAAACCAGAACCCATAAAGGACAAGACATTTAACTGCATAAAAATGTAAAACTTATGTGTAGCTGAACATCACGAACAAGCCTGAAGACAGCTGACAACAGCGTCCCAGAGCTCCAGCAGAACGGGGGCTGCTGCAGCCTGGGTCACATGCCTTCCTCTGTGGGGGAGGACACTGCCCCAAGTCTAACAACAGTACCCCCGGGGCCACCTGGAATAGAGGAAGAGTTTCCTAAATGAGCCAGAAAGGGGAAGCAGGAAAGCATCCAGGCAGGACCTTCCAGAATTACAGGCACCATCATCTGTTACTGAAGAAATATTAGTTGGGTAAGCTTGAGTCGACATGTCTCATACATTAATACGTTTCTGAATATCTTAACAGTAAAAATGAAAATTGATCAGTGACATTAAGAATTCCCTCTGGATAGCAAATGAGTTATTCTTAACAACCGCTTCAGAATGTTAATAGGCTCCCCTCGGCCAACCCTGATCATGTAGGAGATCGAAGAAGGAAGTTAACTGTATGTGCACCCTCAGAGGGAGAGATCCGAAAGTAGTACAATGAAACTGACAGCATTCCCTCCTCCAAAGCCCTCAGGAGAAGGTGGATTTCATGAACAGGTGGTTCATTTCTCCAAAGCTGTGTAATACCGCCCAAGATCTTAAACACAGAATCTGATCTACTGTAACAGCCATATGTTAAAGACATGAGTTAGGAGGCTCAGAAAGTACTAGACTGAAACAAAATATGGAGCCAGTCTAACAGGTTTGGCTTCATGCAGAGAAAACGAAAATTTTCCCATATTTTCTCGCACCGTAAAAATGAAAAGGATGAAGATTATGCTTTCAAAAATACATCATCAACTTGAATATTGTCCTATCTTTGAATCGTGGATTTCATTCACCGTTACCTGCTGCTGCTGCTCTTGACTCTTTCAGTAAACGCCATTGCTGCCCGTCAGTGCAAAATAACAAGTCTGCTCATCTGAAAGGGAAAAAGCAACCTGTGAATATTAGCCCGTAAGTCGACACAGAGGTATACATGTCTTGCAAGAAAATGTTACTGAAAACAGAATTCAGTGTTTTTACTAGAACTAGAAAGTGGTTCTTCATCAACCCTCAAGTTGCAGGAACAAACTAGTTACCGTATACCAAAGGCCAAATGTACTTTTACTTTTGATGCTGCTACTCAAAGCCCTTTCAGCAAGAAGGAATGTGCACAAGTTTATCATGAGGAGGAAGAAAGGAAGTAACATCCCCCCCCATTCTTGCCAAGTACTGTGTTGAGCCCTTTCCAAATGACATTTCACGTAAACATTAAACTTGCAAGGTAGATGCTAATTCCCCATATACCAATAAGCAATTTTACAAATAGGAAACCTGAAACTTGGTTTGAAGAAATTTGCCCAAGGTAACAGGTTGTGTCAGCACCCGCCCTAGAATCAAAAGGTAGAAAGGCAAGAGTATGCAAAGAAAGGAAATCAGCCAGTTGGTTTTTACATAAGAATGAATACCTAATTTTAAAAAGTAGACCAAATAGGGCAAAACATAAGAATTGACTTCCACTCATGAAAGGTGCTTAAACCCCAAAGACATTTTTGAGCATTCTCTCAAGAGTATCAGTCAAAAAAGAAAAGAAAAGAAAAGAAAAGAAAAGAAAAGGTTCTACAACCTGGGCAGACCGCCTTTATCCTGTCCTGTGTATCTCTAGAAACAACCTTTCTCTCTATGGTTAACACTATCACCAGCTGTTTCCTTTTCCCTTTCTTGTATGTATTTGTAATTTACTGTACTTCTCCTAACTTGCTTTAAATAGTTTCCATTTTTCAACCATCCTTAAGGCCAAGGATCTATTACAAATTATCTTGGTACAGATTTAACAAACTATGTGATACAAATGAAAACACACTGAACTCGTAACAGTTTTAGCTTGCCCTTATGTTTAAGAGACTGTTATACTTCCCACTACAGCTGAAACACTGAATATAGTCCAGCTCTACTCTGACACCTGATAAGGTCTTTTATCTCCTCCTCCATGAAATTAAAATTGCTGACCACAATGTTTCCGGACCAGTAGATATCACTGTCACTCTGTCTCCTCCCCGCAAGAAAGAATGCAACATGGATGCTACAAATATTCTAATTAAACTCCCACCGGTGGAGCTCTAAGTTTTTCAGGGTCAAACATGCTTTGAAGTAGCACATTCCTCCACCCTGCTATAGCAGCCCTACAGGGGCTTAGGCAAGTTTCCTAAATTCTCCACCTGAAATCCCAATCATTCCCCCCACCAATCCTACCACCTCCACCGCCCTTTTCTCTCACTTTCCCTCTCTCCAACACACTTTTACTTCCCTTCCCCCTCTTTCTCTATCCTCTTTCCCCCTTTCCTTTTCCACCATTACTCCTTCCTCCTTCCCTTTCTCTCCCTTCACCTGTTTTGCTGCTCTCATTTTCTTTCTCATGACATGTAGGGCTGCACACACAGCAGGTGCCCAATAAAATAGTGTGTCATTTCAGCATTATTCTTTGCAACACTGTAAACCCTTCTAAAGAGTCCTTGATGGCAGTCTCCGACACAACTCTCCCAATCAAGATGTCCACCTGCCTGCAGCCCAAACATGCCCTCCCTAGGGCTTGTTGGAGAGCAAAAGAGCATGCAGGAGGAAGTAGTTTGGGTTACGGAGGAACACTGACCTTGAGAATGGTCCTGAGTTCTCCTATTTGTTCATTTAAGTCACTAAGCCAGCAAATATTTCCTGAGCATCTACTCTAAGCCATGTACAGAGAGCAAGGGTGAAGAAAACAGATTCACCATCACTGAGCTTGCAAACTATAGGAGTTTAGCAAAGAAGACATATAAGAAAAATACAGATATTCAATATTAAAAGGTACTATAGAGGAAAATGAAAGTGTAGAGTGCCAGCAAGGAACCAAGGTAAGGTGTTGCAATTTTACATAGGGTGACCGGAGACTGTAACATCTGAGCAAAGACCAAAAGGAAATGAGGGGCAAACCATGCAGAACTGCAGTGAAAGATGGTCCTAGAGCTCTAGGTGCTAATGATGCCTCAATGCAAATGCATCATTTGTAACTAATATACCACTTTGCTGGAAGATGTTGGTTATGGGGAGGCTGTGCACAGGGGTGGGAAGGGGGGTACGGGGGAGACAGGGAGGTCTATAGGAAATGTATGTACCCTCTGTTCAATTTTGCTGAGAACCAAAAACCGCTCTTTAAAAAGTCTATTTTGGGGGCACCTGAGTGGCTGAGTGGGTTGGGCCTCTGTCTTTGGCTCAGGTCATGATCTCAGGATCCTGGGATTGAGCCCCACGTTGGGCTCTCTGCTCGGCAGGGAGCCTGCTTCCTCCCCCCCCCCCCCCGCTTGCCTCTCTGCCTACTGTATGTCCAATAGATAAATAAACTCTTTTTAATAAATAAATAAATAAAAAGTCTATTTTGGGGGCACCTGGATGGCTCAGTCAATTAAGCAGCTCTTGATTCTGGCTCAAGTCCTGATCTCAGAGTCCCGGGATCGAGCCCCGGCATCAGTCTCCATGCTCAGTGGGGAGTATGCTTGAGAATTCTCTCTCCCTATGCCCCTCCCCCAACTCACATGTGTTCACAGTCACACACACGCAAGGGCTCTTACGCTCTCTCTCAAATGAATAACTAAATCTTCCAAGTCTATTCTTTTTAACTGTCTAAGAGATGGACAAGTCCAACACTGAAGGGGTCAGCCAAACCTGTGGGTTTCACCACTGGCTTCTTGGGTGAGTAGATACAATAAAAAGTGAAAGAAACATTCTCTGAGGGATCCAGTGCCAGGGCACAGCCAGGAACTTGTCTATTCAACTCAAATTCTTTACTCTTTAATTTGCCAGGTGGCAGGTGCAAAGAGGCTGCATCCTTAGATTACTGTTATCTCAATTATGTCTCACCAAAAAAAAAAAAAAAAACAAAGTCAGCCCATGAAAGACTGTTTAGGTGCTGATGTATGAATCACACAGCTGTACGGAGCAGCCATGCAACTCACAAGGTTAGGTTAGGTTAGGTTGGGAATGAAGACCTACTGTAGTCAGGAAGTTATTAACATAAACTACTGCTAAGAAAGGAAATTAGCATATGCTTCAGATGTCTCTTTCAAAGACTCTTTCTCAAAAACATGGTCACAAAACTGGACCATTTCCTTACACCACACACAAAAATAGACTCAAAATGGATGAAAGACCTCAATGTGAGACAGGAATCCATCAAAATCTTAAGAGTAGAACATAGGCAGCAACCTCTTCGACCTCAGCCACAGCAACTTCTTCCTAGAAACATCGGCAAAGGCAAGAAAAACAAGGGCAAAAATGAACTATGGGGACTTCATCAAGATCAAAAGCTTTGCACAGCAAAGAAAACAGTCAATAAAACCAAAAGACAACCAAGAGAATGGGAGAAGATATTTGCAAATGACATATCAGATAAACAGCTAGTATCCAAAATCCATAAAGAACTTATAAAACTCAATATCAAAAGAACAAATAATCTAATCAAGAAATGGGCAGAAGACATGAACAGACATTTCTCCAAAAAAGACATCCAAATGGGGGGCGTCTGGGAGGCTCAGTCGTTGGGTGTCGGCCTTCAGCTCAGGTCATGATCCCAGGGTCCTGGGGTCATGCCCCACATTGGGCTCTCTGCTCGGCAGGAAGCCTGCACCTTCCTCTCCCATTCCCCCTGCTTGTGTTCTCTCTCTCGCTGTCTCTCTCATGCAAATAAATTAATAAAATCTTTTTGAAAAATTAAAAAAAAAAAAGACATCTAAATGGCCAACAGACACATGAAAAGATGCTCAACATCACTCAGCATCAGGGAAATACAAATCAAAACCACAATGAGATACCACCACCTCACACCAGTCAGAAGAGCTAAAATTAAAAAGTTAGGAAATGAGAGATGTCAGAGAGGATGCGGAGAAAGGAGAACCCTCCTACACTGTTGGTGGGAATGCAAGCTGGTGCAGCCACTCTGGAAAACAGCATGGAGGCTCCTCAACGAGTCGAAAATAGAGCTACCCTACGACCCAGCAATTGCACAACTGGGTATTTACCCTAAAGAGACAAATGTAGTGATCCGAAGGGGCACGTGCACCCGAATGTTTATAGCAACAATGTCTACAATAGCCAAACTATGGAAAGAGCCCAGTTGTCCACTGACAGATGAATGGATAAAGAAGTGGTGGTATTGGGACGCCTGGGTGGCTCAGTTGGTTGGACGACTGCCTTCGGCTCAGGTCATAATCCCGGAAACCCGGGATCGAGTCCCGCATCGGGCTCCCGGCTCCACAGGGAGTCTGCTTCTCCCTCTGACCTTCTCCTCGCTCATGCTCTCTCACTGCCTCTCTCTCAAATAAAATAAATAAAAGCTTTTAAAAAAAAAAAAAAAAAAGAAGTGGTGGTATGGGCGCCTGGGTGGCTGAGTCGGTTAAGCGGCTGCCTTCGCCTCAGGTCATGACCCCAGGGTCCTGGGACTGCGCCCCCCATTGGGATCCCTAATCAGTGGAGAGTCTGCTTCTCCCTCTTCCTCTGCCTGCTGCTCTGCCTACTTGTGCTCTCTATCTCTCTAATAAATAAATAAAATCTTAAAAAAAAAAAAAGAGGTGGTATATATCACAATGGAATATTATGCAGTCATCACAAAAAAAAAAACCAAACACGGAATCTTAGCATTTGCAATGACATGGATGGGTATTATGCTAAGCAAAATAAGTCAATCAGAGAAAGGCAATTATCATATGATCTTACTGATATGTGGAATTTAAGAAACAAAACAGAGGATCATAGGGGAAGAGAGGAAAAAATAAAATGATAGGAAACCAGAGAGGGAAACAAACTACAAGAGACTCTTAATCTTAGGAAACAAACTGAGGGTTGCTGGAGGGGAGGGGGAGTGGAGGGATGGTTAACTGGGCGCTGGACATGAAGGGGAGCATATGATGTAATGAGCAGCGGGTGTTATACAAGACTGATGAATCACAGACCTGCCCCCTGAAACCAGTAATACACTGTATGTTAAATAATTGAATTTAAATTTTAGAAATAGACTTAAAACAAAAATATAGTCACATGTGTACAAGGAATTATGTGCAATAAAATATTATTTATAACATTAAGAAAACTGGTAACGACTTAAGACATGCCAACACAAAAATGGCTAAATCAATTATGACACATCATGAGATGCAACAGATCAAAAAAGAATACGTTTATCTAAACAAGATGTATAACGTGCAATGTGAACCAATTTGCTTAAAAAAATGCTTTTTGTTTATGCACCATACACACACAGGCAAATGTGCATACATACGCACACACGTGTACACACACATATACCAACTGTAAATGGTGACTTCTCTGGAAAGGGGCACATCTATTATGTATGCTATGAATCCTTTATTATCAGTATAAACACATTTTTCTCTAAATACAGGGGCTGGGAGGAAAATGGACTGGCCTATAAATATTGAAATCAGAAGGTCTTAAGTTTTCACACATTTTTAAATATTATTTCCCTAGATTATAAAGACAAAATGTGATGGGGGGGTAGACAGTTTAATCCTCCTATTAAAAAAAAAAAAAGCAGAGAAAGTACCAACTTGGCTGTACAGCAAAAAAGAGGATGGGTTCAAGTGAGACAGGCAATCACTTCTGGCAAATTAAACCCTACCAGCCTCAGTGTTCCCATTTGTAAAATGTAAAGTAGCAAATTTTACAGTATTACTGAAAAGAGTGATTTATACATCCTAGATAAAATGCCTAGCACACTGACACATCATCGGCGCTCAACACATAGCTGCTCTTGGGGGTTGGACAGGGGGAGAGGAATACATAGCAGCTCTTTCAAGTCAGCAACATCTATGTTACATTTTATATAAGTTAAACAAATATGTTTCATTTAGGAATGTACCCTGCCAGGTCTTCTATGGTCCTTCCAGGCTCTTGCAACAAATTTATTCAGAAATAAAAATGTCAGGGAGCCTTGGTAGCTCAGTCGGTTAACCATGTGCCTTCAGCTCAGGTCTTAATGCCACGGTCCTAGGACTGAGACCCTGGTCCAGCTCCCTGCTTAGTGGAGGCTGCTTCTCCCTCACCATCACTCCCTACCCCTCACATTACCCTCGCATGTGGTATCTCAAATAAATAAATAAAATCTAAAAAAAAAAAAAAAAAAAAAAAAAAAAAAAAAAAAAAAAAAAAAAGTCATGCATATCAAAGTGCTTTTCTCACCAAAATAGCAGGTAAAATAACTCCAGTAAAAAAATTTTTGCCTTCATTTTTTGATTATTTTCCTGCCAATCAAAGCACATGCTTGGGGAAATCCATATATTGCTTTTTAGCGACAACAGAGATAAGGTCTCAAAGCCCCGTGACCATGACCCAGTTCCCAAAGAAGAATATGAGGAAAAGAACTCAGTCCGGATTCCTGAGGGAGAGTGGACTGGTCAGTAGTCCCTGTCAAGTCTACTTCCCTTCCCCACACATTCCTCCAGGAGTTAACAGTCTCCTGATAACAGGCAATGTGTCAGGGGTGAGTCATGGATCATACACTGTTTGTGTCGGCATTCTCCCCCAACTCTGCCCCACGCCGATCATGGCCCCAAACTGAACTCATCACTCACAGTTCCTTTAGCTCTCCAATGACATGTGGCACCCTTAGCTCAGAAATCCATAATGGATTTCCCTGTCTCTTCACCTCAAAATCCTTGTCCAAGATGACTCTGGTGCTACCCCAAACTCAAGTAAACCTTTCCCCATCTTATTGGGTCTCTCATCATTTGGGTCTCTGCCCAGTGTTACATTCCAAAGAGGCCTTGCTGGTTACAGTGGCTAATGTAGTACTATGGCGCCTTCAACCACATCCTTCAGCCAACCACTCTCAATGCCGTTATAATCTACACGGGTTAGGAATGTGTCTAGCTTCAAGTAACAACTTCTTAATAACGGAAATTTATCCTTCCAGAGCAAGTCCAGAAGAAGGTGGCTAGTGGTATAGTGTTAGTTGTTCGACGAGGCCATCGAGAACTCTGGCCCTTCTGCTCCGCCACATGTAGCATGGCATCTTCATGCTTGTCACCTCACGGCATAAAAAGGTTGTGCCATAACCAGGTATTGTACCTACATTTAAGGCTGGAAGAAGGTGAGAAGAGAAACGTGTGGCTCTGGCAACCACACCTTTCTCCTTTTGTCGGGAAAGGAAATCCTTCCCCAAGATGTTGCTTATCAAAAACCTGAGCCAGGTCACATGGCCTCCTAAAGCTACAAGGCAGGATACAAATTGTTAGCACTGGCTAAGAACAAGCCCGATCTATCGCCCAAGACCAGGCACAATGCAGTCCCACACACAATTAAGGTTCTTTTAACAATGAAACAAACGGGAATGGGCATTGGATAGGACAGGAACAGTGCTGGCTGCACTTATTTTTTTTTTTAAGATTTTATTTATTTATTTGTCAGAGAGAGAAAGAGCAAGAGAGCGAGCACAGGCAGACAGAGTGGCAGGCAGAGGCAGAGGGAGAAGCAGGCTCCCCGTCAAGCAAGGAGCCCGATGCGGGACTCGATCCCAGGACGCTGGGATCATGACCTGAGCCGAAGGCAGCCGCTTAACCGACTGAGCCACCCAGGCGTCCCCGCACTTATTTTTCATAGTACTTACCATCTCCAATCACTTTACAAAAAATAATAAAAATAAATAAATAAATGTTAACTGCTCACATCCTCTCAAAAGAATACACGCGGCTGGTCTAGCTCCACATATACACACCCAGAACCTGTATTTTAAAATAGTCAAGTCGCTCACAGTAGGCAGGTATTATACTTATATATAGGCCCTGAAAGTAGCGGGGATTGCCCAGGTTATCCTGTAGTGGCAAATTAACCACAAAATCTCAGAGTCTTGACAGAACAAAGGTTTATTTCATACTCACTCCTCATGTCCATTGCATATTGATGTGTTGAGGTAGGAAAAAGGGCAAAGAGCTTTCCTCCACACTGAGAAACCCAAACTGTTGGAATCTCCACTATTTCAAAATGTGTCTTCAGGGTTTGCTATAGTAAAAGAGAGTATAGTAAAAGAGAGTAAAAAAGAGTAAAAGAGTATGGTAAAAGGAAAAAAGGTAAAAGTGGGCTTACTGCCCACTTAAATAATTTAGCTCAGAAACACATGTTACTCCCACAGACAGCCCACTGCACGGAATTAGTCATGTGGCTTTTTTTCCCCCCAAAAGTTTTATTTATTTATTCCCCCCCCCCAAGTAATCTCTATACCCAACATGGGGCTTGAATTCATGACCCCGAGATCAAGAGTTGCATACCCTTCAGGAGTCCCATGCTCCTTCGACTGAGCCAGCCAGGCACCCCCCGGAATCAGTCACATGATTCTATGTAATCATAATGAGGCAGAGAAACATTAAGAACACATGAATATGGGTAGTAAATGTTTCTGCCTCATTCTCCACGGGCTGGTACAACATTGCACCATCCCATTTTAAAATGCAGACCCGGGACGCCTGGGTGGCTCAGTTGGTTAAGCAGCTGCTTCAGCTCAGGTCATGATCCCAGCGTCCTGGGATCGAGTCCCGCATCGGGCTCCTTGCTCGGCAGGGAGCCTGCTTCTCCCTCTGCCTCTGCCTGCTACTCTGTCTGCCTGTGCTCTCTCTGACAAATAAATAAATAAAATATTTAAAAAAAAAATAAAATAAAATAAAATAAAATGCAGACCCATTAAAGAAATTCCTTGGAACAAACTCACAGTTAGGGATACTCAGTAAAGCAATTATTTCATCTTATAAGGTAATACTTACCATTAAAGGCACACACACACACATTGTTCCTTCAGGAATAATAACAGGAAATATCTATGTAGTACGTATTATGCTCTGCTCCACTGGTACTTGCCAAATTTTAGTACCTTTAATCTACTCAACTACCCAGTAAGGGAGATCTAATTAAGACTAACAGCCTTATTAACCCCGTCTTGTAAGGGAATGGAAGAGTGTTAGAAGCCAGTTCTCCATGGGTCCATGGCATTTCTGCATATTGTACAAGCAGAGGCACCAACTGTCTTTGTTCCAGATAATGTTTAAGGAAGTCTGTATAGAAAACAGCCTTAGAAAAAAGAGTGGTTCCATGGGACGCCTGGGTGGCTCAGTTGGTTAAGCGGCTGCCTTCGGCTCGGGTCATGATCCCAGCGTCCTGGGATCAAGTCCCACATCAGGCTCCTTGCTCCGCAGGGAGTCTGCTTCTCCCTCTGCCTCTGCCTGCCACTCTGTCTGCCTGTGCTCGCTCTCTCTCTCTCCTTCTCTCTGACAAAGAAATAAATTTAAAAAAAAATTAAAAAAAAGAAAAAAGAGTGGTTCCTACAGCACAGGGCAGCATGTTTACTGCTCAGTATAAACAAAATAAAGTCTCCCCCTCCAGAGCAAAGGGCAGGCATGCTTACTGCCCATTATAAAGGATTAGGATTCCCTTAGCTCAGGATTCCTCTCCTTAATGCAACCTTTTTTATTTCCAGGTGTCATCTGACTCTCTCCCTATCTCGCTTTGGAAACTGGGGCTTAGGGAACCAGTGTATAGGAATATGTTGACAGTCTGGCTACGGCTATTATTTTGAGCAATAAAGTCATTCCTGTGAGCCCATGAAACTGTGGCAGGTTAGCCTGAAAGTAGGGTAAAATCTCAGAGCCTTCACAGTTTTTTGACAAAAATGTAAGTAATTTGCCTGAGGTGTGACAGCTAGTGGGTGGCACATGCAAGATTCAAGCCCAAGCTGTCTGGTTCAATAACCATGCTTTTAAATTTTTTAATTCTCTGCTATATGGCAGTAGTTCTTGAAGTGTAGTTCCAGAACTAGCATCATCAATATCACTTGTAGACATGTTTCAAATGCAAATTCTTGGGCATTACCCCAGACCTACTGAATCAAAAATTTAGGGGGTTGGGGGGGTGGTAGGGGAGACGTATGTTTCGACAAGTCTTCCAGAATATTAAGTTTGAAAACCACTGCTATACTGCATATATTCACTGAGTCTATAAGACTGAAGGAAATGGTATATCCTGATTCACATGGGGATGTGACTGACCTTTCATAACATGGATAGATATCAAACTCTAAGGGAGATGGTTCATAAGCCTTTGCATATCATTTTTTTAGGAAGGTAAGAATCTTCATGTGGTGCAAATAAACACTACATGTCTTTTTAACAGGCCTGCATAATATTTTCCTTTGGAGTCACAAATATATGTCCAGAATGCTAAATGAAAATACCTGCTTTTTTATTCCCATAATGATCAGAAAGAATTACTTACCCAAGGGAGAAACACTATTTATATTTTAGAGTCAAGCTGTAATTCTTGAAAAACAGGAAACCACGTATCAACAAAGCCAACTCAGTGTACCATAGTGGAAAGGGCACTTTGAGTCACAGAGTCAGTCACTTAACTTCTTCAACTCAATTTCCTGATTTTAAAATGGAAAACGAACTCCAACTTTAGAGCTGCAATTAAGCTTAAATGATACAGTACTTGAGAGCTGTTGGTAAATAACTTTTATGCTACGTGAATGTTAAGTCTACCTACATGAGTTCTCTTTCTCGATTGTGGTGTTATCACAGTTTCTCCAAAGTTTAGAGGACTGCCTGGCACACAGAAGATGCTCCACACATAGGAGGCATTAGGAATGGATATGAAGCAGTCTGTTAATGATGTAATTGACTTCTCTGGACTCCACGTGTCACAATAATTTCAGCTTTTTAATAGGAAAAAGTCACTCGAACAAGAAATCCTTAGTCATGTTTAAAATGGGCCAGCTAATTTAAGAAAATCAGCTGATTTTCTTCCCCTGGAGAACACTACTGAAGGAGTTCTGTCCTAAGCATAAGACAGAAACGCCTATTAGCAACCCTGATGGCCTTAGAACCTCAGGATTTCAAGTCTACAGTACTCTCTTGTGCATATATAAACAGTCAGGAATAATGGATGTGTACCTACAAAGAACTACATATTTCACATTTACTTCTACACTGTGGTAAAATTTCAATAAATGGATTACAGGGTTTATGAAATCTATTTTAATAAAATCTGAAATTCAAGTCAGCAAATATTAAATAAACTACTACTGTGTATAAAAAAGAGAGACAGCTAGGGATGCCTGGGTGGCTCAGTTGGTTAAGCCACTGCCTTCGGCTCAGGTCATGATCCCAGCATCCTGGGATCATGCCCCGCACCGGGCTCTCTGCTCCGCGGAGAGCCTGCTTCCTCCTCTCTCTCTGCCTGCCTCCTTGCATACTTGTGATCTCTGTCAAATAAATACATTAAAAAAAGAAAAAAAGATTTGTAATTTGAACGACTAATTAACTTCATAAATGCTTATGCAAATTCATTTGATGAAAGCACAAATTACAGCTGAGCATAAAACTCCTTTCACTTGCTTCTTAAAAAAATATTGAGAGATGTCTGGGTGGTGCAGTCGGTTAAGGGACTGACTCCTGGCTTCAGCTCAGGTTGTGATCTCAGGGTTGTGGGATCAAGCTCCATGCTGGCTCCTGGGCTCCAGCCAAGCATGGAATCTGCTTAAAGATTCTCTCTCCCTCTCTCTGTGCCCATCCAGCTTGCGACACACTCTCTCTCTCAAATAAATAAATATTTTTTTAGAATTGCAAAGGAAAACAATATTAATTTTTAGAATTGCAAAGGAAAACAATACTAAAAAATTGCCAGGGCGCCTGCGTGGCTCAGTGGGTTTAAGTCTCTGCCTTCCGCTCAGGTCATGATTTCAGAGTCCTGGGATGAAGCCCCATATCTGGTTCTCTGCTCAGCAGGGAGCCTGTTTCCCCTCCCTCTCTGCCTGCCTCTCTGCCTACTTGTAATCTCTGTCTGTCAAATCAATCAATCAATCTTAAAAAAAAAAGTTTGCCCTTTCTAAACTTAATTTTTTTTAACCCATCTTTTCAACTCAAGGCAATATTACTTCAACTGAACAATCACATGGCTACAGTGACTTGTGGACATTTTCAGACATGCAACTCGTATGTATTGTAATGGGACAATAGTTTTCCAAATTTAATCCAAAATCCAATTAAGAACCTTAGTTAATAAAACAGTAACTTTTAGCTCAACCCACCCCTTCCAAATTCAGTCAAGCCAGATAGGAAATAGAAGAGATAGCCAGTTTTGATGTAGTCTAACTACTACCTCAAAGTAGTAAGTCTTAACACCCCACAGTGAAACAGTGACTTCTGGTGGCAAAAAATGCAGGCATATTCCGCATTTTGCCAGAGAAAGCAATGTTTAAAATCACTGGGCTTTTCTGACCTTAAATTCTCAGTCCCCGGATGACCTTTGTATTCTAATTTGACACACTGTGATTCTTCAAGATTGTATTTTTACAGAGTTGAAGAGTTAAGCAAATCACAAATGCCAAAGCCACTACAGAAATCTGATTGCTACAGAGAATGTATAAGACAGGTTAACTCTGGTAAATAACAGTTCATTTTCTTTCTGCAGGTGGAAAGCCTGCAAATCCCAGACCCCCAGTCTCAGTATCCCTGTAAGTTTTATTTAGAAAATGAAAAGAAAGGGGGAGATCCCCAGTATCTACACTCATTTTTTATTATTATTTAAGAAGGTTCCACAACCAGCGTGGAATCCAGCGTGGAGCCCAATGAGGGGCTTGATCTCACCACCCTAAGATCAAGACCTGAGATGAGATCAAGAGTTGGACTCTTTCACTGAGCTACTAGGCACACCTAAACTCATTTCTTTCTTTCTTTCTTTTTTAAAAAGATTTATTTATTTATTTGACAGAGATCACAAGTAGGCAGAGAAGCAGGCTCCCTGCTGAGCAAAGAGCCCAATCAGATCCCATCCGGGGCTTGATCCCAGGACACTGGGATCATGACCTGAGCTGAAGGCAGAGGCTTTAACACACTGAGCCACCCAGGAGCCCCTAAGATCATTTTTTTTCAAAGCCTTGTGTCTGGTCTTCAATGTTAAACATCCCAAGTCCTTTCGGTGGTTCCATCTCTCCTAAATCAGCTAAATTCAAATTAATCTTTTTAGTTTTACACAATAAGTACTACGAGTTATTCTTTTGCTTTCTCTCCTAGTTTCCCTTAATTCTCTTTGGGTCATTATTCTTTAGTACTCTCCATTCCTTTTCTGCATCTTTACCTTCAAATACAATATTTTCTAACACTGGCAAGGGACAACACCTTTAAATTAAAGCAGGAGAACCATCCAGAATTTTCAACTCTCCTGTGAATTTACTTCCAGAATATCCACTCAAGGAATCCTTTCCACTAAAGATGAAAGGCAAGCTAAGGAAATACATTAGACAGAGGAAGTAAACATTGAAACAGGGCCATGCCTAGGTATGCTCAAGTCTCTGAAGAGAACTAGATTCATAGTCCAAAGGTCTTTTTCTTTAACCGGCCTTCTATCTCCAATCGGAGCCTGACTGACGACGCACAGAGCTCCGGGAGAGGTATCCCACCTCTGCCTACCTTCTACGAAATCTGCCAGACCTTGCTCTGAAATAATCTTGCACAAGCAAAATCCCCACAGTTTTCAGGGGAAAAGTGTGTCTGATGTTTCTGGGTCTCAATTTCTGAGCTTTTTTCACTTTGCAACTGTCCCAGGGAACTGGGTCTTAATTACGGTTTCGCCTAAGGTTTTAAATCTGTCTGGTTCCTCAGTGATATGTCATTCCCGGCCCCCAGCCCTCAACGTGCACCGACAGTGTTAAAAAAGCCCGATCCCACACTTTAAAAAAACAAAAACATAGCAAAACATGGTCTGCAAGCGCCCTCTCTCCCTCATACCTCCCCTCCCCGCAAAAGAGACCGGCTCCGGGAAGAAACGGACACATCTCCACCTCCAAAGCCAAAGGTCTTCCCGGCACAATCTGCATAATATTGGGTGTACTTGAGTGCAGAAACTCCTGGAAGTCCAACCTCCTAAGAAAGTATCGAGACCCTCGAAGGTCCCTTGCAAATTCATTAATGTAACTACCATTACGTTAAGGTGGGTATGATTTACACAACTCGCCAATTCCTCTCCCTTTTAATTCGACGACCCTGGCGTTTGCAACGTCGGGGGGTTCGAATGCAGCAGTCACAGGAGGATCAGACACCGGCGTGAAAAATTATCAAGAGAAATTAACCAGCTCCACGTTCTGCAGATGCTGTCCCCCTGCGCCCCAGGGGCAAATCTCAGAAGGTGCCTTCAACTTTCCCCCTCGCTCTCTCGAGGCTGCGGACCACCGAACACGCGCCGCCCTCTCAATCACAATTAGATCGGATGGGATCCAGTAATTCTCCCAAGCACACGCAAAGAGGAGGCTGACAATGACCGGGGGGAGGGGGGAGGGGAACTCGGGATGGAAGAGAGAAAAGCCCCGCTTTTACTCCCCGAGAAACTTCTGGGACACTTCTATTACGCAACCTCGAGACTAGGTTCCAAAACAGAACATCCTTCCGCAAGACGCGGGGCGCACCAGGAGACGTCGGATTTGGGAGACTGGGGAAGGAAAACGGGTCTCTTCCTGTGTTTCCCACCGCTCCACCCCCAGTTCTTCCAGACGCTACCTGCCCGGGATTTGCAAGGGTGATGCGAGCTCCGCGTCTCCTTCGCCCGTTCCCACCGGAAAAGTGGGAACGCCAGCTACTTGAGTCAGCGTGCTGGGAAGCAGGCAGCGAGGCGGGGAGAGCCTGGGCTTCCCAGAAGTCAGCTGCTGCGGCGTTCCCGGCGAGGCTGACCCCCAGCCCGGGGGCGCACAGGGGCTCCGCTTACCTTCCTGACCTTTGCTCCTCCAGTTTCAAGTCGTGCGCCCTCGCCACCTCCGCTCTCCCCTGACCTGTTGCGGTGGGGAAGGGGCGCGGATGCGGAGAGCGAAGAGGAAAGCGTCCTCCCGCAAGTCAGAGGCCGCTCGCACCAATCTCGGCTCGCGAGCCCCGGAGGCGAAAATGCAGCTGCGCCCGCTACGCGCGCAGGCGGCGGCCGAGTGCGCAGGGACCGCGCGCTAATCCGCTCGCTGGCCCACAAGCTCCGCGCGCCCGCAGAGCCTGAACGCCCCGGAGGCAAGGCCACGCCCTCCTCGGGAGGCCCAGCCCCCGGCCTGGCCCGCCCCACCCTGCTGCCCGGCCCTAGGCGGATCAGCCTGGCCCACGCCCTCTAGCTGGCGCCATCCAAATGGCTAGGAACGTAGCCACCCTCCTCGGGAACCCGGTGGGAGGATCCAGGGGGAGCGGCAGCGGAGGAGGAATACTGCAGTGACCGCACCGGCAGCGTGGGTGACCCTGCCCCGGGCTGATGTGGGACGCAAGAACCCTTTCTCTTCCTCAGAGGGATTCAGCTCAGTGTCAAGTTCTGACTAAAAGTGTCAAGGAGACTTCCTGCAATTTCCTATACAATTGAAACAGATTCTGTGTCCTTTAAAGGAGATAATAACACATCTGGAGAGTGTTTTCCAGTTTATAGAGGGCTTTTCACACTCACAGGCCCAACTCATCTTCGCAACAACCTTATAAAATAGATACATCATTATTGCCATTTCCCAAATAATGAAACCGAAGAGCTGAAAATTAAGTGTTGTGCCCAGGGTCCGCAAGCTACAAAGTGGCATGGTTAACAGATCTCCTGAATCCAACCTCTGGGTTCTTGCATTTCACTGCCCAAACCCAGAAAATCCTCCTAGGGGTAGGGGCTTTGGCAAACAGAGCCAAAGGAAGAAGGGAAAGCTAATGTCTAGTTGAAATGCTACGCGATTCCTTCTATGAATATAAGGAAAGCGTCAAGTTTAGTCTTTGCGCCATCTCTCCTCCCTCACCTAAGAGATGCGGAAAGATTACACTGAACAGCTCAGATGGGTTTTTACAGTATCATAATGGTATAAAGTGGGTGAAATTATTTGAATGTAACTGTATATTAATATAATGTATGAAAATAACCCCTCAGTGCCCTTTGTATTTCTTCTCACCCTTCTCTTCCCCTTCCTCCTCCTCCTCCTTGTTGCTATTGCTTTGCCCCTCATTACTCCTTCCTCATGTACATGAACGGTGTAGATTGAAAACCTAATCAATAGATATTTGCATTTCCAAATTAAACCTTTGGTTACCTGGCTTAATTTCCCATGGACTGTGTTCCAAAATATAACTCTTCTTCCTCCTCCCTATGTTCCCATGATGATATTGATTTGGCTTTACCTTAACCGCTAAAATAATGAAGGTGTCTTGGTGTGCCTCTGGACAAAAGCTTTAGAGGTCATCTATGAGCAGGAGTCACCTCTGACAGGGGTTTGTATAGTTCTTAAAAATTTCTAATAGAGATTGGTATCTATTCTAATCAGAATAAATGGGGCGCCTGGGTGGCTCAGTGGGTTAAGGCCTCTGCTTTCAGCTCGGGTCGTGGTCCCGGGGTCCTGGGATCTAGCCGGGCATCGGGCTCTCTGCTCGGCGGGGAGCCTGCTTCCCCCTCTCTCTCTGCCTGCCTCTCTACCTACTTGTAATCTCTCTCTGTCAAATAAATAAATAAAATCTTTAAAAAAAAAAGAACAAACATTTTAACCTTTTTGTTACAGAACTAATACCTTTCATTGTAATATATATGTGCATAATATTTTATAATCTAAAGGTCTTTACTATTCCTATCTAAAACTTTTTCCTTTGTCATGTTCCTTTTAATCATCCTATTCTACCTCCTAATACCTTCAAACTGTGGTCAGCTTAGTAAATAATGTTGAGAGTTTGATACTTTTATTTTCCTGTTTTTAAAGCTGAAGGATGTAATTTTGCAACAACTTTTTGTAGAAGATGATGTAGTTTTGCTTCAAAGAGTAGCCCATTCCATTTATATGAATATTCTTAAGGCAATGTGCTAGGTGATAGGCCATATCAATGACAAAGTTTCCAGTGCCTAGCAGAAACAAACAAGTAAATAAATAATTCCAAAGCATAGTTCTATTGATTAATTTCTGGAAAGATGGTAGGTTATTTAAAAAACGCTAAAGTCAGAGGCGCCTGGGTGGCCCAGTGGGTTAAAGCCTCTGCCTTCGGCTCGGGTCATGATCCAGGGTCCTGGGATCGAGCCCCACATCCAGCCCCACATCCAGCCCCACATCCAGCCCTGCATCCAGCCCTGTATCCCGCTCTCTCCTCAGCAGGGAGCCTGCTTCCTCCCCTCTCTCTGCCTGCTTCTCTGCCTACTTGTGATCTCTGTCTGTCAAGTAAATATACATATACATATACATATACATATACATATACATATACATATATTTTTTAATATTTAAAAGCACTGAAGTCAAAATTAATATTTTAATTTTATTTATTTATTTGAAAGAGAGAGAGTGAGAGATGAGAGGGGAGAAGGTCCGAGGGAGAAACAGAATCCCTGCAGAGCTGGGAGCCAAATTCGGGACTCGAACCCAGTATTCCAGGATCACGACCTGAGCTGAAGACAGTGGCCTAACCAACCGAGACACGCAAGCAACCAAAATTAATTTTTTTAAGATTTTATTTATTTGACAGAAAGAGAGCACAAGCAGGAGGAGCGGCAGGCAGAGGGAGAAGCAGGCCCCTGCTGAGCAGGGAGCTTGATCCGGAACTCAATCCCAGGACCCCGGGATCATGGACCTGAGCTGAAGGCAGAGGCTTAACAGACTAAGTCACCCAGTCATCCCCAAAATTAATTTTTTAAGATTTTATTTATTTATTTGACTGAGAGAGCACAAGCAGGTGGAGCAGGAGAGGGAGAAGCAGGTTTCCCACCGAGCAGGGAGCCCATTGTTTTGGGGCTCAATCCCAGGACTCTGGGATTATGACCTGAGCCAAAGGCAATGCCCAACTGACTGAGCCACTTAGGTACCCCTAAATTTTGTCATAATAAATAAAAAGCAGGATACTTATTCTAGTGAGGTTTTTTTTTCTCTTTCTTTCGAAAAGTTGTCTTTCTGAGGCACCTGGCTGACTCAGTGAGAAGAGTATGTGACTCTTGATTTTGGGATCCTGAGTTTGAGCCCCATGTTGGTGTAGCAATTATTACTGAGGGGCAGAGGGAGAGGGAGAGAGAAAATCTTAAGTAGGCTCCACGCCCAGCATGGACCCAGTGCAGGGCTGGAGCTCACAATCCTGAGATCATGACCTGAGCTGAAATCAAGAGTCAGATGCTTAATTAACTGAGCTTCCCAGGCGCCCCCCCCTTTTCCCGTTTTAAAGAGTACTTTTTTATTTATTTATTTATTTTTTTTTAATTTATTTATTTGTCAGAGAGAGAGGGAGAGAGAGAGCACAAGCACAGGCAGACAGAGTGGCAGGCAGAGGCAGAGGGAGAAGCAGGCTCCCTGCCGAGCAAGGAGCCCGATGTGGGACTCGATCCCAGATCCCAGGACTCTGGGATCATGACCTGAGCCAAAGGCAGCCGCTTAACCAACTGAGCCACCCAGGTGTCCCAAAGAGTACTTTTAAAACTACCTCTTAATGTAAGGACTCCTGGGATGCTTCTTGACAATTTTCAGCCATGTTTTTACTTAAAATTTAAAGACAAACAAGTGAACACCCTGGGACTCACAGAAACTCATAGGCTGTATTCTCAGAGCATCCGAATGGTACAAAGAGGCAGGAACATAATGTTAAAATAGAGACTGGTGGGAAATGTGCCTGCATCATGAAATGGATGGCTGTTGCTAGGCCAGCCTAAAGCGCTCTTAAACTCTGCAGTCAGCAAGACCAGCAGTTTAAATTATGTTACTCCAGGGGTACCTGGGTGGCTCAGTTGGTTAAGCGGCTGCCTTCACCTCAGGTCATAATCCCAGAGTCCAGGAATCACGTCCCACATTGGGCTCCCGTCTGCTTCTCTCTCTGACCTTTCCTCTCATTCTCTCTCTCTTTCTCTCTCAAATATTAAAAAAAAAAAAAAAAAGCAAAGAAAAGAAAAATTATGTTACTCCAAAACTACTCTATGTATATTTCAAAAGGTTAATTTCTTCAAAGTGTAAATAAACCTCAACCAAACTGAAAGGTGAGTATACACTGGTAAAAGAAAACAAGCAGGGGCCCCTGGATGGCTCAGTGGGTTAAAGCCTCTGCCTTTGGCTCAGGTCATGATCCCAGGGTCCTGGGATCGAGTCCCACATTGGGCTCTCTGTTCAGCAGGGACCCTGCTTCTCTCTCTCTGCCTACTTGTGATCTTTCTCTGTCAAATAGATAAATAAAATGTTTTAAAAACAAAAGAAAACAAGCAACCCAGAGTTGGGAGATGTACAGATGAGGAGAAAGTGACAGTGAGGAGGGAGGTGGAACACTTAGCCTAAACCATGTAAGGGAAAGTGGTGGAAGAGCCGGTTCCCCAAAAAAAGAACACAAAGAGGGGGTAGTAGGACTTTGCGGCAAAGATTACGAGGGGCAGTGATAAGACAGAAGACAGGAAAGGTCAACAGGAAACTGCTGGTAAAGTACCCGCCATGCCAAGCTAGACTTTTCCTTTCATCCTAAGTGCAGTGGGTAGGAGACTTAATCAGGCTGTATTTTATTTTATTTTATTTTAAAGATTTATTTATTTATCTGACAGAGAGAGAGAGAGTACAAACAGGGGAGAAGCAAGCAGAAGGAGAGGGAGAAGCAGACTTCCCACTGACAGGGGGCCTGATGTGGGGATTGATCCCAGAACTCTATGAACCTGATCTGAGCCCAAGACAGTTGTTTAATTGACTGAGCCACCCAGGCGTCCCCAGCTGCATTTTAGACAGACTACTGCGGCTGTCTTATGAAAATGAATAGGAGGGATGCCTGGGTGGCTCAGTGGGCTAAATGTCTGCCTTCATCTCAGCAGGGAGCCTGCTTCTCCCTCCGCCTACCCTCCCCCTGCTTGTGCTCACCGGCTCTCTCGACTCTCTCTCTCTCTCTCTCTGACAAATAAATAAAATCTTTAAAAAGAAAAAAAAAAAGGAAAATGAATAGGACACTGGAAGGCTGCTGTCATAATCCCCAAGGCCACGTAGTAAGAAAGCGTGCTGAGAGCTCAGCATAGATTGTAGGCAGATACAGAAATTCCTAGCTTTACATCTCAACCAGGGAGGCAGATATGCAAATGTAAACCTGCTGTCTTCTGCTCTAAAAAGAACTAGGTGCAATATTACTGTAATTAAAATAACGTCTTTATTTCATCATGAATATTTAGCAGAAAATATGGTTCCGAGTAACCTGACATCACTTTTTCTAACCAGTACAATATGAGTTTCATATGGTGTGGGAGTTTTTACTCATTTCTAGTACATACTACTTCCCAATCCCAGTGGGGATTAGGAATGTTTTTTAGTTACGTGGTAATATGGTTAAACTGATTTCATATTTATAATAGCAATTTGAAAAATCCCAATGAATCTGGAGCAAAAGAACATGAGCACAACATCCATATTTTTCTCTAAAAAAATTAATGCGGGATTTAACCGAATTTCCATTATTTATCAGACATTTCACACACAAAATTTTATTTAATTCTCTTGAAAACATATGTCTATATTTAGTTCATGTATAAAGAAGGAAAGAGCTCAGAGAGATCATCTCCATCATGATTATACAGAAAATAAACAGAGGAAGTACTTGAACCCAGCTCTTCTGTGGTTCCAGGTCATGTTCTCACCACTATACACAGAATTAGATTAATAGAAATATCTCAACTATGTCTATTACAGTTAAATCCACATCAGCAGGCCTGAGAGAGTCAGCAATGGGTTTTTATTCTGACAGTGACATCTGGAGGGTTAAATAGGATGAGGATAAGAAAAATCTGAGTAATTATGGGAGAATCAAATAGCTGGGAAGTACAAAAGGGAAAGACATGAGTCAGAGCCAGAGTACAAGAGCCAAGTTATGGTGCCCCCATGGGAGGATTGGTGGTAAGAGTACTTACCAACTATGCCACAACTTCAAGAATTCAATACTCAATACTATGATTCACCTCAACCCATATCTCTCTTCTACGTTCCAGACTTATTTATTTATTTATTTATTTGAGAGAGAGAGAGAGAGAGAGAGAGAGAGGAGTCACAAGCAGAGGCAGAGGCAGAGGGAGAAGCTGGCTCCCCGCTGATGCCGGGCTCCATCCCAGGATCCCGGGATCATGACCTGAGCTTAAGGCAGACACTAACCGACTGAGCCACCCAGGCGCCCATGAAAGTTCCAGACTTTCATGCTCATTTGTTCGCAGGAAATTTCCAGATGGTTGTGCCATAGGCAAAACAAAGTCAGCATACGAAGTATGAAATACAAATCATTTAATTCTGTCCCCCTATTCCTCCACAACTCACCCAACCCAATTCCTTCTATTTCGTTTTCAACTTTTTATAATGGTACCATTATAGACCCAAGATTCAGGTTCAAATGTCCATTACCAACCAAGTCATATTTTTTTTCTTTCTTTTCTTTTCTTTTTTTTTAAGATTTTATTTTCTTATTTGGCAGAGAGAGAGAGAGTGGGTGGGAAGGGCAGAGGGAGAAGCAGACTCCCCACTAAGCAGGGAGCCCGATGTGGAACTCGATCCCAGGACCCTGGGATCATGACCTGAGCCAAAAGCAGACACTTAACCAACTGAGCCACGCAGGTGCCCCCATATTTTACTTTCTATTTAAATATCTCCCTCCCCTAGACATTCCCTTCCCTTTCTTATTGTATTTCTTCATTGTTTCATTGAATAGTTACTAAGTGTCAAGTACTGACTCTCTTCAGTTCTGGGATATAATGACAAATAAGAAACTTGGCTTGTCTTTGCACAGTTCACATCTAGAAGGAGAGTATGGAAGGCAGAATTCTAAATGGCCCCCAAGATTCCCCATCCTGGTGTGTATTTGCTATTTAACTTTTTTCTCCTTGAATGTCAGTGAGCCCAACCTAATCAGGTGAGCTCTTTTTAAAAAGAGGATCTAGAGGCCAAAGGAGGAGGAAGGCAGAGATATTTGAAGCTATAGCAGAAGCTCTCCCATTGGCCTTGAAGGAGCAGATTACCATGTTATAGAGAGGGCCATGTGACAAGGACCGGAAAGTGTCTTTGGGAACTGAGAGTGGTCTTTGGACACCAGCTGCAATAAAACAGGAACCTTAGTCATACAACTGAAAGGAAATGAATTCTGCCAAGGGAACTTGGAAATGGATCTTTCCTTGGTCAAGCCTGTGGAGGAGGCGGCAGTAGCCAAAACCTTGATTTCAGCCTGGTAGGATCCTGTGTACAGGGCCCAGGTAAAGCATGTGTGCCTTCTCAGTTACAGAAACAGTGAGGTCAAAAATGTGTGTTGTTTTCAACTGCGAGGTTTGTGGTAATTTGTTAGGCAGCAGTAGAAAACTAAAACAAAGAGATAAATTCATTGTCCTACAGTCTGCCCGGTGCTATGAGGTACGCATAGAATGCTATTAGAGCATAGATAGGAGCATCTAACAAACACTGATGGACTCAGGGACAACATTCTGCCAGAGGCAGAGCCTAGAATAATAACGAAGAGAAAGAGTTGGGGAAATATGAGTCATTAGCAAAGGGCATAATGCTACATGGGGAAAGGGAGATAAACACGCACAAGTCCAAAAGTGATGGAGTTCATGGTGAATTTTAGAAACTAGAAATACTTTAGTATGCCCGAAATTAGGAGGAAATTGGTAAAAGATGAGGATGGAGATGTAAGAAAGGGCAAGACAAAAACCCAGCCTTTGACCCTTCACTGATTGTATAGCATGTGCTGGCCCAGGGTGTAGACTCAGCTGCGGTGATGTATCCGTGTGTGCCCGAGTTGCTTATTTCCCTCACATCCAGTCCCAGCTCACCCAGTCTCCGCTGTGGATCACAAGGGATTGATTGTTGCAAATCACCTTTCCTAGGTTTCTGTGCTGGGAAACTGACTTCTGTCTAGGTTTGGCCAATGGATGTCACTGGAAGGAGACTGTAGGGCAGAGTGAGAGGACACTCTGGAGTGTCTCTCTCCTCCCTCTGCTTTGGGCAGGGCTCTGAGCCAGGGACTGCCCCTCATCCCTAGCTCTAGCTCCCCCATGTCCTGATCAGCAGCTCTGCCTCCTGGGGTCTGCTAACACTGTCTGGTCTTAGTGCCAGCCTTGGAAGTGACCATTGCTTCCTGCTGTTGCTTAATCCCGTTTGGTCTTTCAGTTCTCCAGTCCGTAAGACTATCTTCTCTTATTAAATTCTATTAAATTACCTGGCAGGAGTGTTATTTTCCTAATTGGATCCTCACTGAATCAACATGTTTTAGAGACAAAGAGACTGACCTTCAGAGGTGCCTGGGTGGCTCAGTGGGTTAAGCCTCTGCCTTTGGCTCAGGTCCTGATCTCAGGGTCCTGGGATTGAGCCCTGCATCGGGCTCTCTGCTCAGCAGGGAGCCTGCTTCCCCCTCCCCTTCTGCCTACTTGTGATCTCTCTCTCTAGTAAATAAAAAAAAATTTTTTTTTTTTTTAAAAGAGAGACTGAAATTCAGAAAGACTGAGCAACTTGCTTAGTATCCCACAGTTAGGCTACTGTGGGTCTGGGATAGAGACCAAGTACAGTGACTCTAGCAAGCTACGCTGTGTCTCTGAGCTTACATCACCATACTGAGTGAGCTCCTTTGTATTTCACTATTCCACAGGCTCTGAACTATTCTCCATCCCTCCTCAGTCCTCTCTCTCGTATGTTCTCCACAATGCTGCCAGATGAGTCCTCCTAAAGCATATCTCCGGTCATGTGACATATCTGGCACTGGCAAAGAGAACTAAGCAGCATCTCTCCATTCCAGACTCCAGACTTTCCAAAAGAGTTTTGGTGGGGTTTTTTTTTTTTTTTTTTTTTTTGTTGTTTTTTTAAAGATTTTACTTATTTATTTGCCTGAGAGATTACAAGCAGGCAGAAAGGCAGGCAGAGGGGCGGGGTGGGAAGCAGGCTCCCTGTTGAGCAGAGAGCCCAATGCAGGGCTGGATCCCAGGACCCTGAGATCATGACCTGAGCCGAAGGCAGAGGCTTAACCCACTGAACCACCCAGAAGCCCCTCCAAAAGAGTTCTTAATCAGTCTTTCCGACTTCACTTTTGTTATAAATATTTCGCTGTACTAGAAATCTACCTTTTTTTTTTTTAAAGATTTTATTTTATTTATTTGACAGAGAGAGAGATCACAGTAGTCAGAGAGGCAGACAGAGAGAGAGCGGGAAGCAGGCTCCCCGCTGAGCAGAGAGCCCGATGCCGGACTCGATCCAAGGAACCTGAGATCATGACCTGAGCCGAGCCGAAGGCAGCGGCTTAACCCACTGAGCCACCCAGGCGCCCTCTACCTTTTTTCTTTTTTTTTAAGATTTTATTTATTTATTTGACAGACAGAGATTACAAGTAGATAAGAGAGGCAGGCAGGGAGAGAGAGGAGGAAGCCCCATGTGGGGCCGATCCCAGGACCCTGGGATCATGACCTGAGCCGAAGGCAGAGGCCTTAACCCACTGAACCACCCAGGCGCCCCAAAATCTACCCTTTTTACTTTTATATCTTTGCTTATGTTTCTTTCCTTTTCTTTTTTTTTAAACAAATTTATGTATTCTTTTAAGTAAACTCCATGCCCAGCAATTAGAGTCCAATGTGGAGCTTGAATTCACAACTCTGAGATCAAGACCTGAACCGAAATCAAGAGTTGGATGCTTAATCAACTGAGCCAACTAGGGACCCCATTCCTTGTACTGTTCCTGTTCCCTTTAGCAAGAATGTTCTCTTTTCATCTTTTGAAATAAATCTCTCTCAGTTCTACCTAGTGATAGAATATTTGTCTTTCAAAACTTATTCATTCATTTGTTCATATTCATTCATTCATTCATTCATAAAACAAAAGTGGGCAAGGTACATTCTAGGAGAAAGAAGAAAATTGTTCCTATCATGTAGAGTAGGGATTGGCAAACTTTTTTCTGTAAAGGGCCAGGTGGCAAATTTTTTTTTTTTAAATTTATTTATTTGTCAGAGAGAGGGAGAGAGAGCGAGCACAGGCAGACAGAGTGGCAGGCAGAGGCAGAGGGAGAAGCAGGCTCCCTGCCGAGCAAGGAGCCTGATATGGGACTCGATCCCAGGACGCTGGGATCATGGCCTGAGCCGAAGGCAGCCGCTTAACCAACTGAGCCACGCAGGCGTCCCAGGTGGCAAATTTTTAAAAAAATTTTTATTTATTTATTTGACAGAGATCACAAGTAGGCAGAGAGGCAGGCAAAGAGAGAGGGGGAAGCAGGCTCCCTGCTGAGCAGAGAGCCCGATGCCGGATTCGATCCCAGGACCCTGGGATCATGACCTGAGCTGAAGGCAGAGGCTTTAACCCACTGAGCCACCCAGATGCCCCTAGATGGCAAATATTTTAAATATTTAAACTTTGTGGGTCACATGGTCTCTGTTGGAACTACTCAACTCTTCCATTGTAGCAGAAAAACAGCCATAGATCATACATAAATGAACATAACTATACCAGTAAAACTTTATTTAGCATCAGCATCTTTGTAAGAGGAGTCTCAAAAGACAAGATGCAAAAAAATAAGGAAGAACAGGATGTTTTATATATTTGAAGAAATAATATATTTGAAGAAATAATAAAATTTCTCATAACTAATGAAGAATGATTTTAGATCAGAAAGTTTAGAGAAGACATAAGGAAAAATCAGAGACAAGTTATAGTGAAAGAGTACTAGAGATCAAGAAAGGTCTGAAACTTTCTGGAAAGAGAGAACATATAATCTGCAAAGGAGAATAGGAATCATACCGATATTAGAATTCTCACCAGCATACTGGCTGCAGGAAGGCAAAGGAGTAGTCTATGTTATACTGAAAAAAAAAGCCCAAAAACAGGGGCGCCGGGATGGCTCAGTGGGTTAAAGCCTCTGCCTTCGGCTCAGGTCATGATCCCAGAGTCCTGAGATGGAGCCCCACATCGGGCTGTCTGCTCAGCAGGGAGCCTGCTTACCCCTCTCTCTCTGCCTGCCTCTCAGCCTACTTGTGATCTCTGTCTGTCAAAGAAATAAATAATAAAAGTCTTTTTTTAAAGAAAAAAACAACCAAAAAACAAAGAACCCTTGAGCCTAGAATATTATATTCACCCAGATTGTCTTTCAAATATAAAGGCATAGGAAAAGTGATATTAAGCCTCAAGTGTACGAGTTCTCAGAAATTTGCCACAGAAAGACTCACATTGAAAACGTTTTTGAGGAAGTACAAAAATGAGAAGAAAAATTTAAAAAATCCTGATGTGTTTTAAGAGAGATCAGAAGTAACTGTATCATATATTTAGGTACAGTTTGTTGTAGCCTTAAAAAAGAAAAAGCAGGGGCACCTGGGTGGCTCAGTGGGTTAAGCCTCTGCCTTCAGCTCAGGGCATGATCTCAGGGTCCTGGGATCGAGCCCCACATCAGGCTCTCTGCTCAGCAGGGAGCCCGCTTCCCCCTCTCTCTCTACCTGCCTCTCTGCCTACTTTTGATCACTCTCTCCCTCTGTCAAATAAATAAATAAAATCTTAAAAAAAGAAAGAAAGAAAGAGAGAAAGAAAGAAAGAAAGAAAGAAAGAAAGGAAAAGCAGGTGTGCCTGGCTGGCTCATATGGTTAAATATCTGCCTTTGGCTAGGGTCGTGATCCTAAGGTCCTGGGATCGAGCCCCACATCTGGGCTCCCTGCTCAGAGGGTAGCCTGCTTTCCCCCTCTCCCTCTGCTGTTCCCCTTACTCGTCCTCTCCCGCTCTGTCAAATAAATAAAATCTTAAAAAAAAAAAAAAAGAAAAAGCAACTAGAACTAAAGAAAAGAGAAAGAAAAAATATAACCATTACAACGCAGAACTAAAATCCTAGCTATTATTAATATGATGGCTGCTTTGGGAGGATATGAAAGGGATAGGAGAGCGTGCTAATATATATTTGTTAGGGTAATAATAAGGACTTGACGAGTTTAAGAAGTGAATAAGAAGAAAATAAATAAGCTTATGTTTTTATCAGCCTGGAAACAGACCACACCCATACTTTATCAGTAATATTTAATCTAATAAAAGGTGGTTAACTATTAGGAGAGGTAAAAGATAACTCTACAGAATAGCAAGTGTAAACACCACAACCATGTCTATGCTTGAGGGAAAATATCCACCCACCCACTTGGAACAGACCCCACCCCAACCCAAAGCTGAGATTCAGACGTCAGTCCTTGGAGAGGATAAGGCTGCAACCGACTGGAGGACAGAGTTCAGGGGAGTGCTGCAACAGCCCAGAGCTGGGGCGCAGCCTGCAGGCCAGGGATGGTCCCTTGGAAGCGATCCATTTAGAGTGGTGGTGAAATCTACCACTGGGTCTTCATAGGAGACGTCCCAGGAACGGGAAGATCTGAGAAGGGAAGCCACCTACCTCTCTGCTTGTCTTGCGGTGTCCCTCCAGTGCCCTCTGCTGTAAGGCCCAACACTGTACCAGTGGGCAAATGAGCCGAGCTCACAGGGTCCAGCTCCAGGTGGCCTGGGAGCTGGCAAGCAATAAATTGTAACAATCCTCTCCCATTTTTTTGTGCCATTCAGTGTTATTTTGTTATTATTCATCCATGTTCTATGTGTATATTTATTGAATATACTGCCTTGAGCACACTTCCTAATTATCCTTTTTTTGGTGTTTTTTGGGGGTATTTTACTATTGTGTTGGGGGGGTAGAAAACTAATAATAACGCAAACGACTTGGCCCATAGAAATGGAAATTAATTGTGTTAGTGGAATACAATTGATTATTTACTGGTGATTAGAACATTTTGTATCTTTTTGTAAATTCATTCTTTTAGCATCCCTTGCATTCTATTTATGTGTAGTGGTTATTTGAATTCTCCTTTGATCTAGTTGTAACATCTTACTGGCTTCCTCATTAATTAACGAGGTAAATAAAACCTGTGACACATATTCATTTTATATTTGTATGAGAGTTATGATCTTAACTTTCTTTCTTTCTTTTTAAAGATTTTATTTGACACAGAAAGAGAGAGCAAGCAAGCACCAAGCAGGGGGAACATCAAAGGGAGAGGGAGAAGCAGGCTCCCCACCAAGCAGAGAGCCTGATGTGGGCTCAATCCCAGGTTCCTGAGATCATGACCTGAGCTGAAGGGAGATGCCCAACCAAGCCACCCAGGCGCCCTTCTTTCTTTTTCCTTTTCCTTTTCCTTTCCCCTTTCCTCTCCTCTCCTCTCCTTTCCTTTTCTCCCCTTCCCTTCCCTTTCCTTTTCCTTTCATTCCCCTCCTTCCCTCCCTCTCCCTTTCCCCCTTCCTTCCTTCCTTTTTTATTTATTTGTCAGAGAGAGAGAGAGAGAGAGAGAACAAGCACAAGCAGGGGGAGCAGGAAAGGAGAAGCATGCTCCCTGCTGAGCAAGGAGCCTGATGCAGAACTTGATCCCAGGACCCTGGGATCATGATATGAGCAGAAGGCAGACACATAGGGGACAGATGTCCCCTAATCTTCATTCTTTCTTTCTTTCTTTCTTTTTTTAGATTTTATTTATTCACTTGACAGATAGAGATCACAAGTAGGCAGAGAGGCAGTCAGAGAGAGAAGAGGAAGCAGGCTCCCTGCAGAGCAGAGAGCCCGATGCGGGGCTCGATCCCAGGACCCTAGGATCATGAACTGAGCTGAAGCCAGAGGCTTTAACCCACTGAGCCACATAAGAGCCCCTAAATCTTCATTCTTGAAGCATTTCAGTCCTTGGTACTCCTGTACCTTGTTGTTTTTTGTTTTATTTTATTTAAATTAAATTAATTAACATAAAATACATTATTAGTTTCAGTGGTAGAGTTCAGGGATTCATCAGTTGCATATAACACCCACTGCTCACTACATCACGTGCCCTCCTTAATGCCCATCACCCAGTTACCCCATCCTCCTATCCACCTCCCTTCCAGTAACCTCAGTTTTTTTTTCCTATAGGTCAGAGTCTCTTAAGGTTTTTCTCCGTCTCTGGTTTCATCTTATTTTGTTTTCCCCTCCTTTCCCCTATGGTCTTCTGTTTTGGTTCTTAAATTCCACATATGAGTGAAATCATATGATAATTGTCTTTCTCTGATTGACTTATTTCCCTTAGCATAATACCCTCTAGTTCCATCCATGTCATTGCAAATGCTAAGATTTCATCCCTTTTGATGGCTAAGTAATATTCCATTGTATATATGTACCACTTCTTTATCAACTTATCTATCAGGGGACATCTGGGCTCTTTCCATAGTTTGGTTATTGTGGACATTGCTGCTGTAAACGTTGGGGTGCATGTGCCCCTTAGGATCACTATATTTGTATCTTTGGGATAAATACTTAATAGTGCAATTGCTGGGTTGTAGGGTAGCTCTATTTTCAACTATCTGAGAAATCTTCATACTGTTTATCCTGCCCCCCCTTTAAAAAAAAGATTTTATTTATTTGTTTGACAGACAGAGATCACAAGTAGGCAGAGAGGCAGGAAAGAGAGAGGAAGGGAAGCAGACTCCCCCCTGAAGAGAGAGCCCGACTCGGGGCTCAATCCCAGGACCCTGGGATCATGACCCGAGCTGAAGGCAGAGGCTTTAACCCACTGAGCCACCCAGGTGCCCCTATCCTGCCTTTTTTTTTTTTTTTAATTTTATTTATTTATTTGACAGAGATCACAAGTAGGCAGAGAGGTAGGCAGAGAGAGAGAAGGAGAAGCAGGCTCCCCAGTGAGCATGGAGCCCGATGTGGGGCTTGATCCCAGGACCCTGAGATCATGACCTGAGATGAAGGCAGAGGCTTAACCCACTGAGCCACCCAGGTGCCCCTATCCTGCCCCTTTTTGAATACAGTTTTCTATTATCACTTAACTATTGGGCATGGAAGTCCCAAGATATATCCCAGGAAATGCCCTGGGCTTCAGATATAGTCCTGTTTGTACTCATAGGCTAGCAGCAACCTAAGTTCCCTCTTGGTAATTGGGATCAGTCATGCCGCAGTAGAGGGATGTCTTTTACTGCCTGCTGGTTTGTGACATAAGAAGTCCAAGATGGTCAGTTGGCAGCCTCATCTTCCAATTTAGTGCATGCGTTGTTGTGTCCCCTGGTGGAAACATTCATCCCTTTGGAACAAAGACCTTTAAAGCAGCAAATCTGAGTTCCCTGGATGGGAAGCAAAAAAAAACTGAGTAGGTTATGTGATATAATGGTGAGAAGAGCCACTCCCACTTACATCCCTTGATTCCTGAATCCACATATTCTGGCGTGGAGAAGACAACACCATATAATGATCTCTGATTCAAAGTATATACTGCATTTTGTAAGTCAGAACTCTGGCTTTGAAGATGTTGTCTCACATCTGGCACCATTACTGAGTTTTCAGTAAGCAATTCCACCTTTAAGTTAAAAGTAGCCACTTATAGATGATGGAGTATGTGGTAAAACCAGTCAATTCTGTAGGCTTAAGTTCACTGCTGCATTTCTATTGGTATGAAATGAGTTTCTTGATCAGAAGCAATGCTGCTGGAACACTGTAATGGTGAATAAGGCATTCTGTGAGTCTACTGATGGAGGTCCTGGCGGAATTATTGGTAGAGGAGGCGTCTATACCCAGAATGTGTGTCTATTATAGTGAGGAGGATTTTCTGCCCTCTCAACAATGGAAGAGCTCCAGTGCAATCAACTTGCTACCAGGTGGCTGGGCAATAGCACCTTATCAAGGGCCAGAGCTGATCTCTGCGGTTGGTAGATAAGGAATTCAGCAATAGCATTAGCCAGGTCAGTCTTGATAGTGAGAAGTCCATGTAGTTGGGTCTATGGCTAACTTTCATCCCTGCCATAATCATTCTGTTCATGGGCCCACTGAATAAGCACTGGGTGTCTGGGGAAAGAGGTCTGATCCATAAAGCAACCCATTTTGTCCACTTGATTATTAAGAGCCTCCTCCGTAGTGAACATCCTTTGGTAATCATTGACATAGACAAAAATATCTTCGCAGTCTATGTCTTTTCCAAGAAGACCACCAACATTCCACTTCTCTATACTTTCTTGTCACCAGCATTTCAATCTGTTTCGTCCCCTAACCATCCAACCAAACTGTTAGCAACCACACATGACTCAGTGTAGGTATATCATTTGTCTTCTCACATCAGACAAGGCAGATCTATTAGTTTCCTCATTTCTAAGCCACAAATCAGGTGGCTTAGAACAACAAAAGTTTATTGTCTCATAGTTCCACAGGCTAGAAGTCTGAAATCTAAGCGTCAGTAGGGCCGTCCTCTCTCTGAAGGCCCCTACGGGGGGATTATTTCTCTCCTCTTCCTAGCTACTGATGATCGCTGGCAATCCTTGGTGTTCCTTGACTTACAGATGTATCATTCCAATCTCTGCCTTTGTGGTCATATGGCATCTTCCCTGTGTATTCCGGTCCAGTTCCTGGGTACCAGTTACTGGGTTAGGGCCCACCTTAGTCCAGGATGACCTCATCTTAACTTGGTTATATCGGCAAAGATGCTATTTCCAAATGAGGCCACATTCCCAGGTTCTGAGTGGACATGTGTTTGGGGGGAGGACATTACTCAATTCAGTACAGTAGACAATCCTTCTGAAGGTATTTCCTTTCCCCACTGTCCATTAGGGTTATTTCTGGGTGGAGTTTTGTTTAAACATATTGCAATGAAGTTAAAAGTTAATTACAAAAGTATACATGTAATTTCACATATTTAAAAATTAAGTTACATATTACTAAATGACCTTTATGTTTAAAAGGAAAGAACAAAGTAAATTAGTACTTAGAAATAAATGACAATGAAAGTGTTACATGTAAATACTTTTGGATCAGAGATAAAGCATTTCTTAGAGAAAAAAATTATAATTTACATGTATTTATTAAAAAACAAGATAGTTTTTTTTGGTTTATTTATTTCTTTATATTTATTTATTTTAAAGATTTTATTTATTTATTTGATAGAAGTCACAAGTAGGCAGAGAGGCAGGCAGAGAGAGAGGGGGAGGCAGGCTCCCCGCTGAGCAGAGAGCCCGATGCGGGGCTCAATCCCAGGACCCTGGGATCATGACCTGAGCCGAAGGCAGAGGCTTTAACCCACTGAGCCACCCAGGCACCCCTATTTATTTTTTTTTTAAAGATTTTATTTATTTATTTGACAGACAGAGATCACAAGTAGGCAGAGGCAGGCAGAGAGAGAGGGGGAAGCAGGCTCCCCACTGGGCAGAGAGCCCGATGCCGGACTCGATCCCAGGACCCTGAGACCATGACTTGAGCCAAAGGCAGAGGCTCAATCCACTGAGCCACCCAGGCACCCCTAGTTTTTTAAAATTTATTTGAGAGAGAGAGAGAACCCGGGAGGGGCAGAGGGAGAAGGAGAGAGAGTCTCAAGCAGAACTCCACAATGAGTGTAGAGACCAAAGCAGGATGACCTGAATGAGTGAGAAGACATTCCATGCCTTTGGGTTGGATAAGTTATTATAAAGATAATAACTTTCCCAAATTAATCTATAAATTCAATGCAAGCTCCATCAAAATTTTAGTGGAAAATTTTAAGGAACTTGATAAACTCACTCAGAGAGAAGAGTAAAAGTGTGTAAATAGCTAAGTCAACCCTGGAAAAGTTGAATAAAAAGTAGATCTTGCGTTATCTGATATTAGGGCATATCACAAAGAAATAGTAATAAATGCTGGATGTTGTTAACATAGAAATAAGTAAGAAACGAGATTGCCATATAGAGACAATAAAACTAGATCCCTTCCTATTATTATGTACAAAGGTAAACTAAAGATCATTTAACAGCATAGATATGAAAGATAAAAAATATATTTTAATAGAAGTAAAAGTAGAATTTTTTTGGAGCAAGGAACTTTGAAGGTGAGAGCTAATCATAGGCAGTGGCCGTGGGGCATAAGGGTCAAGATATTTAGGAGGTTACCACTGACAGACTTCTGTCTTTTTCTGCCTTATATTGCTGTTTCAAAGTTTGGAGGAGATAGCTGAAGTGGGTATAAATTATAAATGTATACACATATATATTGCTTTATATTATATAGTTATGTGTGGTAGTTCTGTGGCACAGTGTTACAGAGGGAATAGAGTTTGGTGTAAGAAGACTTGAGTTCAAGTCATGGATCTGTCATTGACTTAGTGTGACCATGAGCCTTAGTTTTCTTAGCTCCATAAAGTAGACAGTCAAAAAAAGATAAAACTTGTTATGTACTAACTATAGAGCTCACCCTACCAATACCCTGTTTTTCCACTTGGACATCCTCCTTCCTATTATAGTTGATCTTTGGTGTATGTCTGTATCTGGGAATATTCTTTCTTTCACACAATAGATAGGTCAATTCAAACAGGACTTAACAAAAAAGACAAAAAGGGGAAGGGGAATTATTAGCTCTTGTAGATTTAAAATCCATGAATAGATCTAACTTCTAACATGGCTGAATTCAGATGCTCAAACTATATTTCGGGAAGCTGTCCCACTTCATGTCCTGGCTCTGTTCTTCATGAGTTAGGTGTGTTCTGTCTGCTGTTCCCAGGAGTTTCAGGCTTTTATTTCCATAGTTCCAAGATGGAAAGAGGACTTTTTGCTGCAAACTCTCCCAAAAGTTCTGGGATATATGCTGTTTGAGTTAACTTGATTCCCTCTTTCATCCTTGAGTCAGTTGTTGTAGTCAAGCTATATTTATGTTGATCGGCTTATGCCAATGTCATGTGATCATTCCTAGAATCTGGGGTGGGGTCAGGTGCACCCAAACTATGAGTACTAGAAGTGGGATGGGAGTGGTTTCCAAGGAAACACAGGACTCTATAATAAAAAAGGAGAGGAGGAGGAGGAGGTGTGTGGGAGAGAAAAGTAATATTTATTGAATCTTTTCCCTTTTCTTTGTCTTTAGTATTCATTTTGACAGGAAAACGTCTATGAAAATGTTACAGGAACCAAAGACCTGGTGATGAGCCGTTGGGGAGGAATGACTTGAATTCAAGGACAGCCGGGTATATGAGAGAAAGGGTTGTGCAGGAAGAGTAACTTGGAAACTGGTAAAGCCCCTTCCCTCAACTCCACAGCATACAGAGAGCATTTTTCTTTAATGAACTTATTCAGATATGGTTCATATCAATGGTTCACTAATTTACAATGCACAAGTCAACAGTTTTTTGTAATATACAGACTTGTGTGACCATGATCACCATCAATTTTAGACACTTCAGCATCCCCAGGAGAAACTCTGTATCCTTTAGCTATCATTCCCTCTCCCCTTAATTCCCCCATCCCCACCAGCCTTAGGCAAACACTACTTTTTGTCTCTATAGATTTCCCTATTCTAGACATTCAATACAAATGGAATAATATATATGATCTTTGGTGACTGGCAGCTTTTACTTAGCATGTTTCCAAGTTTCATGTATGTTGTTGCATCTATTAGTACTTAATTTCTTTTAATGGTTGAAGAATAGTCAACCATTATATAGATATACCGTATTTTGTTTATTCCATTCATTAGTTGATGCTTGTTTGGGTGGTTTCCAGCTTTGGGTATTGCTTTTGGGTGGAAATATGTTTTGATTTCCCTTAGGTATATATTTAAGGGTGGATTTGCTGGGTTACATGGTAACACTGTTTAACTTTTTGAGGAACTGCCCGATTGTTTTCCCAAATGGCTTTATCATTTTACATTCACAACGAGAATGTAGGAAAGCTCCAATTTGCCCACATCATAGCATGATCTCTCTATTATCTGTGTTTTAAAAAAATCACAGACATACTAGTAGATGTTATAGTTTTTGCTTTGCATTTCCCTAGTGGCTAATGATGTTGAGCATCTTTTCGAGTACTTGTTGGCCATTTGTATATCTTCATTAGAAGAAGGTCTGTTCAAATGTATATATATATATAACATATATATATGATTTGCAATTTTTTCCCATTCTGTAGATAGTCTTTCTACTTTCTCGACAATGTCCTTTGAAGGACAAATTTAAAAATTTTGAAGTCCAATTTATCCATTTTTCCTTTCGCCACTGATTTTTATTTTTTACTTTTTTAAAGATTTTATTTATTTATTTGACAGACAGAGATCAAAAGTAGGCAGAGAGAGAAGGGGAAGCAGGCTCCCCACTGAGCAGAGAGCCTGATGCAGGGCTTAATCCCAGGACCCTGGGATCACGACCGGAGCTGAAAGCAGAGGCTTTAACCCACTAAGCCACCCAGGCACCCTGAGCACTCAGTGTTCTTAATGAGAACACCAGGAAGGCATGCTGCAGCAGTGAGAAAATAAATCACAGAAATAAACAAAAACAAAAGGACTCTGAAAACTTTCCAAAATCTTCATCTAAGCTCAGAAGGCCAGGAACTTAGTGGAGTTCTAGGGGTTTTTCAGTCCCATATACCAGCTATGAAATTAATCTGTAATGCTTTCATGTTAATTAAGCCTATTAATATAACATTTATGGTAGGAGATCTGACCTGTGTGTTGGATTGTCCCAAGAGTGAGGTGTCAGATGGGGTGGGATAAGAGGGATTATTCCAGTTTGACTTTATTCTATAGAACTAGTGAGCTAGGGAAATTCCTATGAAAATGGGCTGCCCCTGGGATCTCGATGCTGCTCAAAACAGAGTTTTCTCAGCTTCCTCCCTCCCTCAGTAGTGCTTACATCCCATAAGTCACCGAGCCTTTCTCCTCAATTTCCCCACAGTTCTCCTTCTCTTCACCTCCACTCTGGTTCCAGCCTTCCCTTCTGACTTGGTTATTTTGTGCAAAACTTTCTAACTGGTCTTCCTGCCCCTAGTCATTATATTTCCGAATCATTCTCCATCCTGCCACATAGTGATTTCCATTTTCTCAAGGATTAATCTGATTGCATAATGTCCACAGTAAAACTCCTTAAATCCTATTTCTTCCGTGATAAATTTTGCCCTCCTTAGATGACATTCAAGGACCTTCTGCCACATAAACAGCTACAACCAATAGAGGTCACTCACTCCCTGTCCTTTGGGACCGTATTTCACATTTCTTTTTTAAAAAGAAATTATTTATTTATTTGAGAGAGAGAATGTGAGGTGGGGGTGTAGGAGCAGAGGAGGAGGGAGAGGGAGGGGAAAAAAAATCTCAAGCAGACTCCTGGCTGGGTGGGAAGCCCAATGTGGGGCTCCATCTCACCACCCTGAGATCATGACCTTAGCTGAAACCAAGAGTCCAACACTTAGCTGAGGAGCCACCCAGGAGCCCCCATATTTCACTTTTTAAAAAAATATTTCACATTTCTACCTAAACTTTTTACCTAAGACTTCCTTCCTTTTCCTTTTGCAGTGATTGTTTTTTTTAATATCCTGTCATTAAAATGTTTTAAATCACAGTTTAAAATGCCCACAGCAAAACAAAGAATATAAAATCGTGGTATAAGGATCAGTCTCCTGTCTATCACATTTCCTACTTCTTGGTGACTACAACTTTTATTCTTGTGGTTATTTTCATATCATCCTCCATATTTCTAAATAAAATGCTTACGTTGTTACTCAATTAAAAAATTTTCAAGCAAACAGAGGTCCAGGACCAGACATCTTCACAAGGGAATTCTACGAAACATTTGAAGGTTATTTATTTATTCATGAGAGACAGTGACAGAGAGAGAGAGGCAGAGGCAGAAACAGGCTCCCCATGGAGCAGGGAGCCCAATGCTGGACTGATCCCAGGACCCTGGGATTCTGACCCAAGCTGAAGGCAGCACTTAACTGATTGAGCCACCCAGGCACCCAAAACATTGTAGGTTTTAAACTCTACCAAACATTTATTTATTTTTTAAGAAAGATTTTTACTTATTTATTTGAGAGAGTGAGAGCATGAGAGGGGGAGGGTCAGATGGAGAGGCAGACTCCCTGCTGAGCAGGGAGCCTGATGTAGGACTGGATCCAGGGACTCCAGAATCATGACCTGAGCCGAAGGCAGTTGCTTAACCAACTGAGCCACCCAGGGACTCTCTACCAAACATTTAAAGAACAGTTAATATCTATTATTTTTTAACTATTTAAAAAAAATAGAAAGGAAAGAAAATTTCCAAATTCATTCTATGAGGCAGCATAACACAGATACCAGAAGAAGATAAAGATACAACAAAAAAGAACTACAATCCAACATCTCTGATGAACATGGATACAAAAACCCTCAACAAAATACTAGCAAACTGAACCCAACAATACATTAAAAAAATCATTCGCCACGATCAAGTGGAATTTATTTCTGGGATGCAAAAGTGCTTTAATATTCACCAATCAATGTGTTACATCACATCAGTATGAGAAAGGATAAAAACCATCTGATCATTTTTTGAACCATATGATCATTTCTTTTTTTGTTGTTGTTGTTTTTTTGTTAAAAATTTTATTTATTTATTTGACAGAGAGAGACACAGAGAGAGGCGGAACACAAGCAGGGGGAGTAGGAGAGGGAGAAGCAGGCTTCCTGCTGATAAGGAGCCCGATGCGGGGCTTGATCCCAGGATCCTGGGATCATGATCTGAGCTGAAGGCAGACACTTAACCAACTGAGCCACCCAGGCATCCCTGATCATTTCAATAGACGCAGAAAAAGTACTTGATAAATATTGATCTGTTCATGACAAAAACCCTCAACAAGCAGGTGTAGGGAGAACATACCTCAACATAATAAAGGCCTTATATGAAAACCCACAGCTAATATCATACTCAATGAGGAAAAACTGAGAGCCTTTCCCCTAAGTTCAGGAAGAAGACAAGGATGCCTATGCTCACCACTTTCATTCAGCATAGTACTAGAAGTTCTCGCCATAACAATCAGACAACAAAAAGAAATAAAAGGCATACAAGTCGGTAAGGAAGAAGTAAAACTTTCACTATCTGCACATGACATGATACTATACAGAGAAAACCTTAAAGATTCCACCAAAAAAGCTGCTAGAACTGATACATGAACTCAGTAAAGTTGCGGGATGCAAATCAATGTAGAGAAATCTGTTGCATTTCTATACACCAATAATGAAGTAGCAGAAAGAGAAATGAAGAAAACAATCCCATTTGCAATGGCAACAAAGATAACAACATACCTAGGAATAAATTTTACCCAAGAGGTAAAAGACCTGTACTCTGAAAACTATAAAATATTGATGAAAGAAATTGAAGACAACACAAAGAAATAGACATTTCATGCTCATGGATTGGAAGAACAAATTTGTTAAAATGCTTTTATTACTCAAAGCAATCTACAGAGTTAATGCAATCCTTCTCAAAACACCAACAGTATTTTTCATAGAACTGGAACAAACAGTCCTAAAATTTGTATGGAAACATAGAAGATCCCGAATAGCCAAAGCAATCTTGAAAACAAGAACAGAACTGGAGGTATTGCAATTCCAGACTTCAAGTTATACTACAAAGCTGTAGTAATCAAAACATTTCATGGTACTGGCACCAAAATGGACATATAGATTAACAGAACAGAATAGAAAACTCAGAAATAAATCCACGATTATGTGGCCAATTAATCTTCAACAAAGCAGGAAAGAATACCCAAAGGGAAAAAGACAGTCTCTTCAACAAATGGTATTGGGAAAACTGGACATGCAAAAGAATGAAACTGGAACATTTCCTTACCTCATACACATGAACATTTTTCCAAAGAAGAGATATGGCCAACATGAAAAGATGCTCAACATCACTTATCATCAGAGAAATGCAAATCAAAACTACCATGAGCTATCCCCTCACTCCTCTCAGAACTGTTGAAATAAAAAAACACAAGAAACAACAATTGTTGGTGAGGATGTGGAGAAAATGAACCCTTGTGTAATACTGATGGGAAAGCAAACTGTTGCAGCCACGTGAGAAACAGTATGGAGTTTCCTCAAAAAATTAAAAATAGAAATACAATGTGATCCAGTAATTGTACTACTGGGTATTTACCCCCAAAATACAAAGACACTAATTCAAAGGGATACATGCATCCCTATGTTTATAGTAATATTATTTACAATAGCCAAATTATGGAAGCAGCTCATGTCCATTGATAGATGAATGGATGAAGAAGAGGTGATATATATATGTATATATATATATATGAATTTATATATATGAAATTGAGCCATAAAAAATAATGAAATCTTGCCATTTGCAACAACATGGAGGGAACTAGATAATATATATATTATAATGCTATATATTATATATAATATTTATATAATTTATATAATATTTATATATAATATATATAGCATTATATATATAATGCTATATATATTATAATGTATTATATATATATATGTATATATATTATAATCTATAATATATAGAGCATTATAATATATATAATGCTCTATATATTATAATGCTCTATAATGCTAAACGAAGTCAGTCAGAGAAAGATAAATACCATGATTTCATTCTTATGTGGAATTCAAGAAACAAAACAAATGAATGAAAGGAAAAATAGAGAAATAAACAAACCAAGAACCACTCTTTTTTTTTTTTTTAAAGATTTTATTTATTTGACAGACAGAGATCACAAGTAGGCAGAGAGAGGAGGAAGCAGGCTCCCCGCTGAACAGAAAGCCTGAAGCAGGCCTCGATCCCAGGACCCTGGGATCATGACCTGAGCCGAAGGCAGAGGCTTTAATGCACTGAGCCACCCAGGCACCCCAAGAAACAGATTCTTAACTAAAGAGAACTGATTGTTGGTTACCAGGGGGGAGGCAGGTGGGGAGATGAGGGAAGTAGGTGAAAAGGGTTAGGAGTATACTTATTATGAGGAGCACTGTGTATGTATAGAATGAACATAATACTGTAGGTTAACTATACTGGAATTAAAGTAAAAACATAAAAAAATTTAGGTATCTATGGACTTTCTACTACTGAAAATTTCACTCTTCTTTCACACACACTCACATTTTTCACACCTTCCCTGTCCACATATCCTGCCGGGGTGCTAAAGGTGTTTTCCCCTTATAGAAGTGCCCTCAGAATTTGCCCACCATTATCTTTCTGGGACCTTTCCTCACTTCCCATGATTAAAGTCTTATTTACTTACAGTACCTGTCTTCTCCTCATGACGGAGGTCTGGTCTTGCCTACTGGATTCTATGTCTTTCTCTCATGATGGTTTACTCATTTTGGGAAGCACATTCTTTCTGCTTTCCTATAAAGAATTCAATGTAGGTATATATTTGAAACCTTCTGTGTATTAAAATATCCCCATTCTACTTTCATACTTAAATAATAATTTGGTGGGGCACCTGGGTGGCTCAGCCAGTTAACTGTCTGCCTTCAGCTGAGGTCATGATTCCAGGGTCCTAGGCTGGAGCCCTGCATTGGGCTCCTGCTCTGTGGGGAGCCTGCTTGTCCTTTCCCTGCTTCCCCCTGCTTGTGCTCTCTCTCTCTGTCAAGTAAATATTAAAATATTAAAAAAAAATAATAATAATTTGGCAGGTCTGAAAATTCTATATTGGAAAACCTTTTCCTTTATAATTTCATGATCTAGCTTTCAGGGTTGTTGTTAAGTCTTATTTCATTCTGACTCCTATTTCTGTGTATGGAATCTTATCTGCTTGTCTTTCTAGCCTTAATTTCTACTATATTCCGTTTTGTTTGATTTGCCTTCAGCAGCAAGTAAATGAAAACTCAAAGTGGTTTAAAAAATAAGATTTAGGGGCGCCTGGGTGGCTCAGTGGGTTAAAGCCTCTGCCTTCGGCTCGGGTCATGGTCCCGGGGTCCTGGGATTGAGCCCCGCATCGGGCTCTCTGCTTGGCGGGGAGCCTGCTTCCTCCTCTCTCTCTGCCTGCCTCTCTGCCTACTTGTGATCTCTGTCAAATAAATAAATAAATAAATAGATAGATAGATAGATTCTGGAGTCAGTAAGATTAAAAAAAAAATAAGATTTATCTCATATAATTAGTTTATATAATTTACATAATTATTTTATATTAACTTATATAATTAGTTTAAATGCAGGATGGCTCCAAGGATAGTTAATTCACTGATGAATGAATGAATGAATTGAACGCAGTCTTTCCATTTTCTAGCTTTTCCCTCCTCTTTTTTTCCTTAGATTAGCTTCCTTATGTTCATAAAATGGCTACAGCTATTACAGGTGTATCCAATATCAGATATTCAGAAGGTATAAAGGAGGAAAAGGTAATCTCTTCATCAGTATCTTTTCTAGGAAAGAAGAAACCTTTCCCCAAAACACCCAGATGACTTTACCTCACGTCTCATTGGTGAGAATATATCACCTGCCCAAGCCTATGTGAGAGATAAAGGGCATGGTCCTACACTGATGGCTTAGATTAATCAGGGTTCATCTTCAGGAGCTTAGGAAGCAGCTGGCATCCACACACGCACGTGACCAAGTGGAGGAGCAGAGACCCCTGAAGAAAACCAGAGCTGTAAGAGTAAAGAAGAGGGGAAACGGTTTTGGAAGGGAATCAACAATGTGTACTACAACTCCTGGACATATTTTGTTTCAGTAATCCTGACTTTATTACAGTTTCCCCAATGCTCATATTTTTAGGCCCCTACTTTGCATTGGCTCCTGTTGTTCTTGTCACGGCAGGAAGCTGATTTCTAGAGTCTCCCTAGGAAGCTATTTATCTCTGTACACTTGACTAGCATTAGATTAACCTTGTCCTCTATGAAGTCCGAGTGTTGAAACTGGGTGCTCCCTTACCCACCGAGATAGGGTCCTGGTTGCAGGTTTGTACTAAAGCTCTCCTGTTCTCCCATCACCACCAAGGTTAATTGGATTAAGGAGAGACTACTAAACCCACGTTTAACCAATCAGATTCTCACCCTTCTTGCTATTAGGACTGAAAGAAAGTCAGTCTCCATTTGGTTCAAACTATCCCTTCAAACTCAAGAGGGGCAGCCATATTCCACCTTGTGCTTTGAGGAACAGAGAAATCTTGGCAGGGAGAAGGAGCAAATGCTCAGAGAGAAGCAGGAATGAGATGGAGTGAGTGTTCCTGGCTTCCTACTTCTTGATTTCAGCCCCTGTCTGGAGGTTGGCTGCATTCCTTGTGTCTTGTGAGATAGGCAAGTATCCTTATTTTAAATTCCCCTTTTGATTTAAACTAGCTCCCTGGAAATTCTGCTGTTTTTAACTACATCATCTCAATTTAAGGAGTTATGACTGATCCTTCTGGACTAGGGCTATGAAACCTGAGTGTTTGTGACTTTATCTTGTAGCCCAGGGTCTCTTTCTCCCTTATCACCAGGTTTGATTTATTGTAAACCTTGTGGGAGATCTGGTATGTTCGGGAAGGGGAGCTGAGGTGTTCTAAGCAAGAACGGATAGAAGGGTGTGTGCTTGGTTCATGCAGTGACTAGTAGGATGTTTCAGTTTTCTTCCATGCAGCATAAAGTAAGCATTAATAAATATTTGAACAGATAAGCAGTCTATATCTCATAAATCTGAATCTGATAAAAAATTAAATCTTACAGTAATTGTTAATAGCTGTTGTGTCACACTGAGAGAAAAACTCAGCGGTCATCTGTAATTGTTGCACCTGTGGTCACTGTGTTGGGGTATCAGACTTAACATTTTGTAAGCTGACTTCACCTTCATGTCATGCAACCAGTTCGTTGTAGGTAGGGCAAGTCTAGTGCTGACACAAGAGACCACACTTAGAGTCCGGAGGAATTACAGAGGGTTTGGGATCTGAACAAGCACTTTTGCTCAGAACCTTTGCATTGTGTCACCTTTAATTAGGCACTGGCCTCTCGGCCAACTGTCATCCCTTCTTGACCCAATTCCTCATATGTATGGTGTAACTTTGGACGAACTGCAACTACAGTTCCCAGAATCCCCTTCCTTGCGTGATTTGCCTTAGAGTTGAAAAAAATAGTCCAAGCATGAGATTTGGTAGATAGTAGAGAAGGAGCAGTCATGCTTTGGAAGAAACACACAGAGAGGTTTGTATATGTTGGTTGTCCCCACTCTTCTCCATACCGGTGGCAGGTTCTGTATGTTCTTGCTCTCGCCTGCCCCATACTTGGCTCTTCTCTCAAGTGCAGGCCCTGCTGACCAGCAGTGACTCCTGGCTGGACCATTCCACCCTCACAGCTGAAGCGCCTGGTTTCTCAGTTGGCTTTGCAAGTTCCATCTTGTCCACCTCTGCCAGCACTAAAGGAGGGCTGGCCAGTGACTTTTCCCTGATCCTTCAACTTCTGCTTTTCCCTTAATTCTCCTGCTTCTTCAACAATAGTAGGTAGAAGTCATTATAGCTTCTAGCATATAATGAATCCTCAATAAACATTTACTAAACAAATAAAATCTTAAAAAAAAAAAACACCAAACAAACTAAAAGGGGCACCTGGGTGGCTCAGTGAGTTAAGCCTCTGCCTTCGGTTCAGGTCATGATCTCAGGGTCCTGGGATCGAGCCCCGCATCAGGTTCTCTACTCAGCAGGGAGCCTGCTTCCCCCTCTCTCTCTGCCTGCCTCTCTGCCTACTTGTGATCTCTCTGTCAAACAAATAAAATCTTAAAAACAAAACAAAACAAAACTAAAATAAACATTTACTAAATGATCTTTTGTTTATAGAAAGAAGTAAAGAAAGAAAGAAACTACTTGGGGCAGCTGGGTGGCTCAGTTGGTTAAGTGTCTGCCTTTGGTTCAAGTCATGATCCCAGGGCCCGGGAATCGAGTCCCGAGTTCAGTGGGGAGCCTGCTTCTTCCTCTCCTTCTGCTGCTCCTCAGGCTTATGCTCTCTCTTTCTCTCTGACAAATAAATAAAATCTTAAAAACAAACAACAAGAAAACCAACTACTTGTCTCATTGAACTGGCCTAGATGCCAGATGGTGGAGATTCTCTTCACAATTTTGGCTAAGAGGAAAAGGTGCTTTCCACACTCTTATTATTTATTTCTTAAAATAATTCCACAAGGCATATTCCTTAAAAAAAAAAAAAAGGCACAGTTGAAATAGAGAAATGAAAGTAGCATACTTAAGATCCTGGGGCAAAAGAGGAAGTAAACCAAAATTAGAACTTGTGGTTGTTTTCCCGAGCTTACAACTGAAGTTTGGTTAGCAACTCATTAAGTTTTATCTTCCTACTTTATCACACCCACTTTTATTCACCATCGCCTCTTCTGCACCTTGCATGTATACATATGTATGTTTGTCTAAATATCACCAGGAAAAAATATATCAAAGTTTATGGAAGTACTTGTTGAAAGTATGGTTCTTCAAAGGGGAATATATTCAAGTCAGTTTAAAAAATATTTATTGAGCATCTACGTGTAAGAAAACTTAGACTGCAGGCCAAGTAAGGATGAATAGAGAGTCAATGTGCTGTGGTGTTCCCATTGGAGAAAGTTTATAAAGATTCTTTGGTGTGGAACCATTGTTGGTTATTACTCAATTCCTATTCTCAGTACCCTCTTTCTCATTCCTTAGGTGAGTCTTGGGGTTGTGGTTTTGCATGAACATACACCCAAAGTAGCTTAATGGGATTCAGCAGAAACAGGTCCTCCAGGCCTTGCCCCACCTAAGAGAATATTTTATTATTTCCTAGGCAGGTAGTTCTTAAAATTTACCACTAAACTTTCACCTGGAAAGCCTCTTTATTTTATTTTTAAAGATTTTATTCATTTATTTGACAGATCACAAGTAGGCAGAGAGGCAGGCAGAGAGAGAGGAGGAAGCAGGCTCCCCGCTGAGCAGAGAGCCCGACGTAGGGCTCAATCCCAGGACCCTGGGATCATGACCCGAGCCAAAGGCAGAGGCCTTAACCCACTGAGCCACCCAGGGGCCCCTGGAAAGCCTCTTTAAAATGCGGAATCCAGGTTGCTGGGGAAGTGTGGCTTGGTTATGGACACCAGGGAGGGTATGTGCTATGGTGAGTGCTGTGAATTGTGTAAGACTCATGATTCACAGATGTGTACCCCTGGGGAAAACAATACATTATATGTTAATAAAAAAAAGGACATAGTTATGGAATAGAACATGGGGAGGATTGGAGAGAAATTAAGAAAATTTTTAATTATTTATAATGAAATTTTGAAGAATGATAATTAGTCAAGGTATTGTAATGTAGTGGTATAATGTATTGGGGAAAACACCAAAGTAAAACTTTTGCAGAATTTGTTTCTATTTCCTAATAAATATTTCCTAATAAATAGCTGTGTGATCTTAAAAAAAAAAAAGTAGAATCCAGGGGTGTCTGGCTGGCTCAGTTGGAGAAGCATGGTACTCTTGGTCTAGGGGTCATGACTTCAAGTCTCATGTTGGATGTAGAGATCACTTAAAAATAAATAAATTTAAAAAGGATAAAATAAAATGCAGTATCCTGGGCTTCCTTCCTCACACTTCCCCAACAACTCTGCTCCTGCTGATTAAAATTCAGGTTATCTACAGAATTTCTATTTTTCATAAGACTCCAGGCCCTCATCTGATGCAATGGTCTCCAGGCCAGTTTCAGGGAAATGTCCAAAAACACCTGAAAGAGAATCAGCTGGGCACTTATTTTTTGAAAGCTGATTCTTGATCCCTCTAAATTAGAATTTTGGTGGCAGGGCCTGGGAATATTCATTTTAAATTCATCTCCCACTTGATTTTTATGAATTCCCAGATGCCCTTTGAGAAGAATTAGTAGATCTCTTACCTTATATTTAAAGTCCAGTTTAGATACAAAGTCCTCTGGAGAGAGAAACAGAGAAAAGAGAAGGCTTTCCTTGCTAGTAAACATTGATTTTAGAATCATTCCTTCCTAGCCCTTAGAATCCATTCCCGGCTTGTTGCTATTCTAAGTATTTCCTGGGAAAAGTCTGGGTTCCCAAGGTCAGGCAGTTCTTATACCCTCTGAGGCAGTCAGGACTGCTGGTGGGCTCATCTGAGGCAGCCCTGATTTGCAGATCAAACACAGGCAGGCCCATCAAACAGTAACGGAAGCAGATAATCATATCAAAAAATGGGCAGAAGATATGAACAGACACTTCTCCAATGAAGACATACAAATGGCTATCAGACACATGAAAAAATGCTCATCATCACTAGCCATCAGGGAGATACAAATCAAAACCACATTGAGATACCACCTCACACCAGTTAGAATGGCCAAAATCAGCAAGACAGGAAACAACGTGTGTTGGAGAGGATGTGGAGAAAGGGGAACCCTCTTACACTGTTGGTGGGAATGCAAGTTGGTGCAGCCACTCTGGAGAACCGTGTGGAGGTTCCTCAAGAAGTTAAAAATAGAGCTTCCCTATGACCCTG